>JAVTVY010055133.1:0-283032 GCA_036873755.1 Hanleya hanleyi
GGGTCCCTGGAAATATCCCTGGACCGCCGTGATCATCGAGGAGAAACTCGAAAACGGCCTCTGGAAACGCCGAAAGTAACGACAACCGGGAGTCGGAGTCCAACTCCTGTAGAGTCGAATATGCTCAGTAGGTGTCCGGCTCCGTCGTCTGGTCCGGTCTCTACTGTCATCCTGCTGAATGCTGGAGTCCCGGGTCTGTTCCGGAGTCCTAATCTGCATTTCGGATTAGAGATGACTTTATCCTCGTGTCCTATTCCAGTGTCCGGGTCCGTGTTGACTTGGCCTTGGAAGGAACCTCAATCTGAAACTAGGCTTGCCCACTGTAGACTGGATGTCTCACCCCAAAGAAAATGGGTTGAGTCAAGCCCGACTAACCGTTTTCCCCGAAATTAGATTCCCTTGATCATGATCTCGGGTGTAGGTGGAGTCCTAGATTATCCGATGAAGAGTAGGATCCGGCTCTAGAAGACTGAGGATGATCGTCAGATGAAGTGTCGGGACTTGGAGTAGACCTCACGTAAGGACTGACTTCTTCGACGAAAACTTGACAAAGAGTGACGCTGGTCTTCTATATCATCAGGGTCGACCGTTCTACAATCAGGTGAGTGAAGACTCGAAGCTTGGGAAGGATGAAAGGATGACTAGTGGTTTGAAGGTGAAGCTGAGAACCATCAATTCTGACTGACGAGGTTGCCGCTGTCCCGGTCGGAAGATTCCCTCTTTACCTTGGAACTGTCCTTTCTTGTAAGGGCGAACACTACTCTGAGCATCTAGCTTGGGTTGCCCGAGTTCTGACAGGAGAAACGTCCGTGGCGACCTCCTCTGTTAGAGTCGATAAAGGCGCTGAGGAAATCCATCTTGGGCCGTGAAAAGGTCAAGGATCCATCTTTATGCTTCACGTCTGGATCCTGAATCACCTTGGAAATAGCCATCAGGAACCAATCAGAGTATGATGTAATTCTGTGTTGTGTCAGCATCATATCTTCCACAGCACAGGCTTGCTTCTGTTGAAGTACCACCGCTGGTGTCTTCGTGAAGTTCAACAGGCTGTCAAGATCCGGGTCAGACTTCGGGGCCTTGAACGGTAGATTGTCTCCGTGAAGAGTGTAAGTCTTGTAAGGACCGGGCTTCTGGAGAGATGACGAAGTCTCCAACTGTCGATCCAGTGCGTCGTATAGGTTGGCTGATGCTGGAGATGGTGCGCAGGTTGGCGCAGCTTGGCGCAGCTTCCTCCTCAGAAGGCTTGTTTAAACCGTAAAGAGATGCCGTTGTAAGTTTTCTCCGTTCCCGGGCGGGGTCATCAGGCTGCTTGTCATCGCCGACCACCGGTCTGGGCATCTCTGGAACCAACGTGTGTACCGCCGCTATCCTGGCTTTGAAGGGTAGCATGTCTTTATTCTTGTCTTCTACCTCCACCTGACGGCAGGGAGGTGAATCTGTATGAGATGAGGATGCCGAGGAAGTGGAACGTCGTGCGTGATCCTCATAGTCCGAGCCTGAGTCTGCGTCGCTAGAAGAATGGGGTCGTGTCATCTCACGGGTCTCCGATGAAGGAACCTCTACCACGGTAAGGGGCTGTGTAGCCGGGAGATGACTGTGCTTCTTGACCAGGCTTGCCTTGGAAGGTACCCTTGGAGCAGAAGTCTGTTCCTTGGGTGCAGATCCGGAATGGTGACCCACGAGTCCCTGTTCATCTCTGGACTTCCGTTTTATCCCGATGCTCCGGGCTACGGTGATGGTGGGTAGATGTCCGCTCCTCGCCATCTGTGTGCTTGTTGACGGGAAACTGGTGAACGGCTTCTCCGTCGGGTGTAAGGTCGCTCTGGGGTATGGTCCCTATAATGACGACTCCGGTAGACTGGACTAGGTGAAGGGGTCCGACGTCTAGGACGGTCCCTCTCCCGATGATGACGTTCAGGATAGGAATCTCGGCGTTGTAACGGTGTACGACTTCGTCTACGAGATCTGCTTGCCGTAGTACCGGGATGCGGCTCCGTTGTACGGGTCCCAGCAGAAGTAGAGGCCGGCTCACGGCACTCTGGCTGAGTCCGTTCCTCATAGGTCCGTGCCTTCTTGGATGTAGAGTCCCGGTGATCTGTATAAGTCCGTTCTGCTTGAGTCCGTGACTTCTCAGATGTAGACTCTCGGTGTGCTGGATAAGTCTGTGTTGTCTCCCGCTCTAGGGTACGGCTCCGGACTGTAATTTCCTCCCGAGGTGCTCCGGTGTTGGAGTCCCGATGCTCTGGATAGGGCCGTGATTTCTTGGAATCCCGGTGCTCTCTGTAGGCCCTTGGCTTGTCCGACTCTCGGCGTTCCGTATAGGGCCATGACTTCTCCGAGCTGTGATCCCGGCAAGCTGTGCTTGTGCCGGGGTCCCGCTGTGGTGATGGAGTCCGTGGTCTTGATTCCCGGACTGCCTTCTCCGCCGTGTCTGTCTGTGTCTCCGGGGTACGGCGGTTCTTGAACAGGTCCCTGTCAGAAGACTGTTCTTCCTTGGGTCGTGGAGACTTGGATGAACGGGAGCTGTTATCCGAGGACTCTCCTTGATCCGTGGCTGTGACGGGGCTGTCCAGTAGAGTCCGTATCAGCACTTTTGCCGGTGCAGTAGAAGTAAACCGTGTCGCCGTGGCTTGGGCTTGACTGGTCTGCACTTTGCCTTTTGAAGGTACCGTCGACTGTAAGACTGTGCCGCTGGGAAAATCTTGAATTCTCTCGGTATCCCGGTAGTCCCTGTAGGCTCTTGGCTTGACGGGGTCTCGAGTTCTGCATTGGGCCGTGATTTCTCAGAGCCATGGTCCCGTATGCTGATCTAAAGTCCGTGGCCTCTTAGGTGTGGACTCCCGGTGAGACGTAGACTCTCGGCGTACTGGATAAGTCCGTTCTTCATAGGTCCGTGTCGTTCTCTGTTCTGGGGTACGGCTCCGGACCGTAGTTCCGCCTCTGGAAGGAACCTCTCTCTCCGATGGTCGGGTCCGAGGTGCTCTGCAGTCGGAGTCCCGGCGCTCTGTGGTGTCGAGGTCCCGTTCCGGTGATCGAATCCGTCTCTTAGACTTCCCTTGGTAGTCCCGGTCTGTGCTCCGGACTGTAGACTTGTCCACCGTTCCAGCTTGAAGCCCCAGGGTACGGCTCTTTGCCGGGTCCCGGTTCTTCACCAGGTCCCGGCTAGAAGACTTGTCTTTCTTGAGTTGCGGAGGCTTGGATGAACGGGAACTGTTATCCGAGGTCTGCCCAGATCCGTGGTTGTAACGGCTCCGGTATAGAGTCCGTGACATCATCTTCTCCAGTGAACTTGAACTAGGCCGTGTCTTGGGTCTGTAACTTGTTCACCGTCTTGAAATGTAGCTCCAGGGTACTGCTCTTCGCCGGTTCCCGGCTAGTAGACGTGTCCTTCTCAAAGACCCGTCTTCTTGCCGTCTTGCTGACGAACTTGAACTGGACCGTGGAGCCGTGATCTTGTATCCGTGAAGGGTCTGTTCTGTTTCACGGGACTGTTGTGAAGATTCCACTGGTGCTGGTAGGAAAACTTCGTTTACAGCCAAGTCGTTGAAGAGGGCCTGAGTAGCTTGCTTCTCAGCTGGACATCTTGCCAGGTCAGTGGCCG
The DNA here is from genome assembly GCA_036873755.1 of Hanleya hanleyi. Taxonomy (NCBI): domain Eukaryota; kingdom Metazoa; phylum Mollusca; class Polyplacophora; order Lepidopleurida; family Hanleyidae; genus Hanleya; species Hanleya hanleyi. Next base: position 3,602 of record JAVTVY010055133.1, read on the forward strand.
CTCTCCAGAGTTGACTGCGTCGCCATAGGATAGCTATGCCAGGTCACGTCGTCCCAGTCTGCACATTCACGGCATGTCACTTGACTGTAAACACACCTGTGCCCTGCACTTGAAAAACAAAGAAATGCAAGTCTTTAACTGGTTAAAACTGACGACATGATTCGTTCCTATAAATCTTTATAGCTGGGCGACTACGTTGGTTCATAATGAACTCACGGGAGAAAAAATAACCCTAGAGTGCGTCTATAACAACCCAAAAGTTACTGTTTACAGGAGCTCTTTCAAAACAGGTCTTGTTACCAAGACTGCAAAGGAAAAAGAGGAAGGACATGCGCGGAGAGCACGCCACCTGGCGGACGATCGACGCAGCGATCAGGGGAGATAATTTTGTTTGCAGGAGATCTCCAAATGGAGGAATATTGGCATATAGTGATAACACGTGAAGATTTGAGACACAAACACTCTGTAGTACTCACCATGGAGAATCAGATGACCAGCTAAAATCTCCTTAGTACCATGAAGAATCAGATGACCAGCTAAAATCTCCTTAGTACCATGAAGAATCAGATGACCAGCTAAAATCTACATAGTACTGACCATGGAGAATGAGATGACCAGCTAAAATCTCTGTAGTACTCAACGCGGAGGATCAGATGGCCAGCTAAAATCTGTATCGTATTCAATCTGTAGAATCAGATGACCAGCTAAAATCTCTGTAGTACTCACCATGGAGAATCAAATGACCACCTCAAATCTCTGTAGTACTGACCAGCTAAAATCTCTGTGGTACTCACCATGGAAAAGCGGACCCATGGTCTATTCCTTGCTGAATCATGAAAGAATCCCTGGAGTGCACCCCATGGAGAATCAGATGAGCAGCTCAATCCACTTTAGTACTCACCATGGAGAATCCGATGACCAGCTCAATCCTCTGTAGTACTCACGATGGAGGATCAGATGACCAGCTCAAATCTCTGTAATACTCACCATGGAAAATCAGATGACCAGCTCAATCCTCTGTAGTACACCACCGAGGATCAGATGACCAGCTAAAATCTCTGGAGTACTCACCATGGAGAATCAGATGACCAGCTAAAATCTCTGTGGTATTCACCATGGAGGATCAGATAACCAGCTGAAATATCTGTAGTACTCACCATGGAGAATCAGATGACCTGCTCAATCCACTGTAGTACTCACCATGTAGAATCAGATGACCAGCTATCTCTGTAGTAATCACCATGGAGAATCAAATGACCACCTCAGATTTCTGTAGTACTGACCAGCTAAAATCTCTGTTGTACTCACCATGGAGGACCAGATGACCATGGCCCATGTAGTACTCAACGCGGAGGATCAGATCACCAGCTCAATCCACTGTAGTAGTCACCATGGAGAATCAGATGACCAGCTATCTCTGTAGTACTCACCATGGAGAATCAAATGACCACCTCAAATCTCTGCAGTACTGACCAGCTAAAATCTCTGTGGTACTCACCATGGAAAAGCGGACCCATGGTCTATTCCTTGCTGAATGAAAGAATCCCTGGAGTGCACCCCATGGAGAATCAGATGAGCAGCACAATCCACTTTAGTACTCACCATGGAGAATCCGATGACCAGCTCAATCCTCTGTAGTACTCACCATGGAGGATCAGATCACCAGCTCAAATCTCTGTAATACTCACCATGGAGAATCAGATGACCAGCTCAATCCTCTTTAGTACTTACCATGGAAAACCAGATGACATGCTAAAAATCTTTGTAGTACTCACCATGGAGAATCAGATGACCAGCTCAATCCTCTGTAGTACACCATGGAGGATCAGATGACCAGCCAAAGTCTCTGAAGTACTCACCATGGAAAATCAGATGACCTACCTAAAATCTCTGTAGTACTCACCATGGAGTATCAGATTTCCAGCTAAAATCTCTGTTGTAAAATGTGTAATCATACGGCAAGAAGCAACAGGATATGACAGGTAATGTAGCTCATCCAGAATTTTAGTTCCCAACTAATAAGAACAAGGTTTATATTACTCCCAAAATACTAAAATTCTATGACTACTCTGTCTGTCATACAGATAGGATTAATATTCTCATCATTTCACTGATATATTCACTCCATGCTCTTGAATATTTGACTTGGAAAACAATGCAAATTAACCCGTACATCTGACGGTTAACTCGATCTCCTTGGAGTGCATCATCTCTAGACATGGTTCGTCTGACAAAGCCATACCATGCACGATAGCATATGGGTTTGGCATCGCTATAAGACCTGTCATAATTTTAAGAAGTGCAGAATCACATTCATGATCTCAAAGAATATACCTGTATTTGAGCCAGGCAATGTGTCGTACATTTTATCCCCTCTGAACTCAGTTGTAAGTATCTATGATTGTTTTGGCTCGGGACTCGCACATGTCACTCCATCAATGAAATCAAAGAGATCAGTCTACAGCATATTCTCATTACAAACTCGGCCTGTGTGTGAACACGGCAAAGCATGCGGCAATGCTGTCCATTCACTGGTTGTTATTTTAAAAGGACTAGTGTCTCTCATTCGATGACATCAAAGAGATCGTTCTACAGCAATTTCCCATTAGGGCTGTTCCATTTAAAAAGGTATGGGAGGGGCGGAAGGCAGCTTTGAATTATACCCCACCGCCCATAGCAATTTTACTGGCCTTTCCAATGTTATAACATGGGTTGAAAGAAATTTTCTCCCATGACCCATAGAATAAAAGTTAAGTGCCTTCCTCCCCTCCCATACCTTTTTAAATGGAACAGCCCTTATAAACTCGGTCTGTCTGTGAACACAGTGAAGCATGCTGCAACACTGTTCGTTCATATTTTAAACTGACTGTTCGAGTAATAGCTGTTATGCCCACACGTACGTACAGGGCTGGTACAGACTATACAGACTCGCGTTACGGAGGATGCTTGGAGAGATGATTATGTGTGTGTATTTAAAGGTGAACTGCAAAGCTTTTAACTTTATCTAAAATGTTGCTTATATACATCTTGTCTTATGTGACATAACTTTTATACGTTTTTGGGGCAAATATAGTTTGCAAAATTGTACGAATAACAATATTTTAGTTATCCTGTTATAAATCCGTCTTGAAAACTTGCATCGCTTGTCTCTCTTGGTTTGTAGAACGTTATGACGTTATAGTGGTCTCCTTCATTCAAGTTTTATTTAAATATGACGTCATGCTACGTTGGATGAATGAGCGAGGACCACTATAACGTCATGACGTTCCAAAAACAACGGGAGACAAGCGATGACGTTTTTAAAAGTTCTGGCTCTTGTTTAAGTTTTGACTTCTCATATACCCCAAATAAAACAATAACCCACAGAACTGTTACCACACATATTTGTAACAACTATAGAAGTTCTTGTTTATTGATATTTTAGCAAAACTTTGGAAAGCTTTTCAGTTCACCTTTAAGATCTAGATATACTGGTCACACTCCTCTCTATCACATCTAATATATTACCTGCTTTGTTTAAAGCCTGTGTCAGCTTCATCACCTCTGCAGTGTAAGTCTTGTAGAAGTTGAGAGTATAGGTCAAAGGTTTCAATCCTGGAATAGCCAGCATGCTCTCGTCTGCCATAAATGGGGCAAAGTGAGGGGCACCTGCTGCCAACACCGCTACAGAAAAATAAATGAATAAGACAGAATACTACATCTATCATACAGCTATAGAGCTACAGCCACCACCATTGCTGCTCAAGTTTGACCTGGTTTGATACAGTCAAAGGAAAATTTCGAGCATTTATGAAGAGAATATATGTGGCTTGTTAAACAAATGTGATAAAGCAGTCTGCTAGGGGATATATCAGGTTAATTCCAACCAAAAGATTGTATTCGCTCACTTGCTATTGACCAGCTTTTGTCTGGCTTACCGGACAAATCCCTCACCAAACAGTTGAAATAACAATAACATATTCTTTATCAGGTAATAAATAGTCATAAACAAAATTGTTACATGTTGATCATCATTTTCAGCTATAATAATAGTGATTCTTTATTGAAGACTCAATGTCCATATGTGAACATTCTATAAAGTAGAATATTGAAGACAAAGTTAAAACTCTTTAATAATTTTTTAGAACGTGTTTTATACAATGAAGAATTACAGAGACATATTTGTTAGGTACCCACCAGATGCTGTGGCTGGTCCCACTGCCTTGAGAACAGTCAGACATGTGATAGCCTCACCCAGTTTGGGCATTTTCTTAAAGGCCTTCTTACTGGCATCTTCAACAAGTTCCTCACTATTTGTAGCCACCATCTCTGTCAGTCGTGGACGGAATTTACCACGCTGGAAATATATAATCGTATAAATAATAATAAAAAAATAAGTGTGACAATCAGACATTATGAATAGTAATGCCACGGGTTCACCGGAAGTGTAATAAGTGTTTACATTCTAATTTCTCATGTCCTGATACTAAAGCTTACCATTGAATGTGTGTGTTGATAAACAAACTGTGGAGAATCATTCTCCACTGTTATATTACCACACACAGTGAATAGTGAATGATGTATTCCATGACAAATGATAAAAATTCTAAGATTTATTCCTTGTATTTTGACCAATTTCCTTGTTTTTTTATTATTCACAATTCCAGATAATGGAATGCATATATGATATTGCGTGAATACTGTTTCTTGGAGGTTCGAGAGAACTTTAAATAATTTTAAAATTCTATTCAGTTTTGACATTGGTGAAAATCCGTTTACTATGTTGTGTCACATTTGAATGAATGAATATTTAATATTTACAAGAAATTATCAGTATGTGATGTACCGTGAGTTTCCATTTCATAAGTTTGCAGAGTTCCTCCTTATTGATGAACTTTTCTTTCCTGGCAAAGATAGTCCTGGAGAGCTCTGTTTGATACCTGAAACATTGAACAATATACTAGGATAAATTATACATTGACTGATGCTGTCTTCCATTAGAGTCATTTTTCATAATACATGTAACTGTCTTTTTCTAACAGGATTAATACCACAGGCAATGATGAATTTTACGCTGTGTATCACAGCAGGAAATTAATCTTTAGGCAGATAAAACAATTGAGAGTTATCAAGAAGTTACGTTCATGCTGTTTTTCCGCATTCATACAATTATTTTGGGGATCAAAACTGTCACGAGATAAAGTAAATGGACAAAGAAGGTCGGGTCATTTCAAAATTGAACAAATCCCCAATCATATTTCCAACCTATTTATCATTTTCATCAGTCTCAACAATAGATTACATAACTAGAGCACATAATTAGATGCTGTTGACAATTGATAACAAGAATCTGGATTGTGAAAGATGAAACAATCGCCCCTTCCTCTTCTCCCAGATGTATTCTACCCATCAGACACTCCTGTCAGGTTAAGGGAGTCGCATGAATGAGCCAGATCTCTTACACGGGTATGGTCCTCAATCCACTGATCAAGGCTCGGACTTCTTTGATAGCTAAACTGAGCAAGAAGCTTGTATGTTCATCATCAATTCAGTCAATCAGCCAGGACTGTCACTAAACATTTCAAATCAATGCTATTGAGGAGCAGATGAAGCAACCTGTCAGATGATCGTGAAAGGTAATCACCGAAAAGAAGCCAGTCACCGCCCACCGCACTCGTATACCGGTAGGACCACAGCCAACCTCTATCGAGGTTTAGTTTGATCTAGAGTCATGCCCCAAGATTTTTTGACGATTCAAAGAAGAACATAAACAACGTCGAAAACAGACCAGAAAATTACATTCAATCACCCCAATCCCCACTATTGTAACCTATGGTCTCTCTGGGTTGGAGAGCCTCCAATTTTACTAGTCACAAACACTTGTAACTCCACTTGAAATGCAGCAGAGAATAAAATGAATCCTAGTCCTGTTAAAAATGTGATTCAGTTTGAGATCAAGCAGATTTAACCAGATCGGCTCCCTCTCTAGCCAAGTTTACATGGCTCCGTTAATTCCTACTACACCATGAATCCTCTTACTGAACTTACATGTACACTCTGGGAAAACATGGATCCTTGGGTCATGCGGCTATATCCGGCAATAAAACAACCTCTCCCCACTCTCTGTCCACTGCTTTTATCGAGTTCAGCAAATAGTTTCATTGCCGTGAAGAGTGGATCCATCTGCAATCAGTCTTCAAACATCAATGGCGGGTTGAATTTCTCCTCCATTACCTTCATACGGGTCACATGATCAGCATGATTTGTTGCCGATCACGTGACACAATATAATGGAGGAGAAATTCAACCGGCCATTGATGTTTGAAGACTGATTGCAGACGGATCAACTACTATTGTACTTTACTTTGCAAAATATGAAAATAAAAGAACCAATGAAAAAAATAAATAATAATTCCTTGATTTCTTTCTGAAATTTATTCATTTGTTAAAGTGTTCTTTTACATGTATTTGTTGGATATTTTCCAATCAAAATATATAGTTGGCTCAATCGTGTTCACTTTTGAAATAAGCCCATTGGACTCCTGTCCATAAGGGCTCCTGTCCTATTGGGCTCCTATCCTTAAGGACTCCTGTCTTGGACCCATTATCCGGAAGTGTACATGTATATGTAAGTTCAGTAAGAGGATTCATGGCGTAGTAGCTACTCACTCTCCAGGTCTACACTCCACGCAAATATGGGAAGATACTTCATGAGGGAAGCTATTGTCGGAGTCTTTGCGCAGCTTAAAAGGCTCTCGTCTAGACACATTGTTGCCCCCAGACTTGTCTATTGTATGCATTGTATGCATTGTCTGTAACTCAGAAACTCTAGCTGTGATAGGTGAATATAGGGTAAGGAGGCGTGGCATTCCTATCGACAAGTCCGTTCGACAACAAACAAACAAAAAACAAAAAATAGACTTCTTACTTAGCCGATGTTTTTCGGGCTAGCATTGTCTGGTGATTCTTAGTAACATGGAGTATGAACCTAAATATGTAAATATAGAACAACAAATATAGATATTGAGCCAACCTAAACCTGGCACGTCAACTTCACTATAGCTTGGTACATATTCGTGATAGTGAAGCCGACATGCCCGGTCAAATTATAAGCCAGCCAGTATTTCACCATATGTTGGAGAAGACGAATATCTAGGACCGAACATTACACAAGGATGGCATGATCACTTCAGCTGTCTCGCAAAAGAAAAAGAACATCCCAAACACAGTACCTCACTCAAGAAAGAGATGGAGTTTGACGAAATAGTTATCCACGACCTCGGCTCTGTATATGAAGCTGAAACACCGCCCATAACAGCTGAGGAATTGTACATGGCCATATCCAATCTCAACTCTGGAAAAGCACCAGATGTACATGTATGGCATGACTGCAGAACACTTAAAGTATGCCGGCCAATACATCCAATACTCTCTACTTCTACTACTGAATTCAATACTGCGCTTGAGGAAAATCCCGGACACAATGAAATTAGGGCAATTAACCCCAATTTACAAGAACAAGGGCGACAAACTACAATCTGTCAATTACCGGGGCATTACTGTCACACCAGTCGTCACCAAAGTTCTGGAGAACATTGTTCGTCAAAGGTTACAGAATATCCTGGCCAACCATCCGCATCCCCTCCAGTTCGGCTTCACTACTGCCGTCTCACCACTCTACAGTGCACTAATCCTCCAAGAAGCAGTCCTGGAACACGGAACCAAATCCCATCCATCCTATGTGGCACTGTTAGATCTATGCAAAAGCTGCATTCGATGTCGTTCACCACCCATCTCTGTTCAGGAAAATGTACTCAGCTGGAGTAGAAGGCTCTCTCTGGCTCCTGATTACAGACATCCATAACCATGCCGAGACACAAGTAAAGTGGCAGGGAGAATTATCTAATCCAATATCAATCGAGCAGGGTGTACGTCAGGGTGGTGTCCTCTCCACAGACCTCTACAAAATCTACATTTAAATGATCTTCTGAGTCGACTCTCAGCCAGTAACCTGGGAATGCGCATAGGAACAACACCCTGTGGGGCTCCTACCTGTGCAGATGATGTTGCGCTTGCCGCTACCTGTGATACAAACCTACAGTCGATGCTCCAAATATCTGCCGACTACAGTGAAGATAACTTTTACGAACTCCAACCAACCAAGAGTGTCATCCTCACCGATACTAGGAAAAACCAAATAGGTGAACTGAACATGGAACTTAACGATGAGAAATTTCCTCTGCCTGAATCGGCAATGCATTTAGGTCTACGGCGAGATGGAACCATCATTAACCCGAAACTCACAATTGAAGAAAACACGAAGAAGGCGCGTAGAGCAATCTACTCTCTTATGGGAGCCGGTCTCCATGGGAAGAATGGCCAGAATCCTGTCGGCGCTATCCATCTTCTAGAAACCTACATAGTACCTATCCTGCTACACGGAATGAAGACGCTGCTACTAACTCAATCTGATGTCGAGAAACTAGAACTCTTTTTTCGAAAGACACTGAAGGAACTCTTATCTCTACCGGTCAGAGTGGCCGAACCAGCTCCATTTATCCTTCTGGGTGTCCTTCCTATCGAACCACGTATCCACATGCGCATCCTAAATATGCTTCTGGGTATCCTCAGGAACCAAGACTCCATACTGTGTAAAGTTGCGATTCGCCAAGTGTTCATGAAAGGCTTTGTTAAGAAAAGCTGGTTTGCTCAATCGCGGAAAATCCTGGCACAGTACAGCCTCCCATCTATCCATGAACTACTGGAATCCCCCCCACCAAAGCAATCCTGGAAGAAAACTGTTAAGGAGACTATCACCTCCTACTGGAACTAATCCTCTGTAAGGCAAAATTATACCCGTCACTCCGCTACCTAGTGAGGACCGAATCACTGGAAAGTCCACACATCGCGATCTCTTCCGTAACATCCAGTCCGTCGGACATTCGGAAGTTACCGATAAGATTACGGATTCTCACCGGATGTTACACACTGCAGGGAAACAGAGCAGCTTTTAACCAGTATAGGGTGAATCCAGAGTGTCAGCTATGTCTGAGTGGCGATGAAGACCGACAACATTTTCTGGTCCTATGCCCAGCTCTGAACAGCATCAGACTAAAGTATGTGTCATTACTTGTGTCTTCCATCTGCCCTGCTTGCTGCATTAAAGTTAAGGAAATTGCAGCGTCACCTGATGACCTCTTGACATTCCTATTGAACCCTGGACACTATCTAGCACCCTGTTCATGTGTCGTAGTGGGTGAAAGAGTCCTGCGGCACTACATCTACACAATTCATCACAGAAGACTGGAGCTCCTCGACCCAACCCGAGACTCCTGCTTGGTCTACCAGAATTGGTTGCAAACAATTTAAAGAACTTTAATGACTTTCTGAACTGTTTATAAATGACTACTCCAATAGGAGGTGCTCCTACATGAAGGAGGGATTTACCTTACAAGAACAAGAACAAGAACATAGAAAACCTAGGAACGAAGGGAAGCAACTTTGCAATACAATTGTATGATCATTGCAGAAATACCAACCATCGATCAAGATCTATCAAGTCTTTTTGTTTATCTGACTTCAGTTTTGATGCTTTCAAAGAAAGTACTTCATTGTAAGAGGACAAAACGGTTCTCCACATTCCAGGGGTATCTGTATTATTGTATAACAGATGCACTGTTTTCCCTGCTTGCGACATGATGCTCTGTTGTGATTTCTCAGCTCGATTTCATGGATTTCCCGCCAAGTTTTGTTGTGGCGAGAATCAATTGAAAAGAGTGGTTAAAATATAGGACTTAAATTAGTACCATATGGCAATGGACCAGGTCAGTTGCAAAAGAAAAAGTATTTCCCAAGCAGTTGACTGCCGAGTTACTATATTTTTTAATTTCTACAATACCCTGACCTCTATAATATAGAAAAAGAGAGTTTTGCACATTCGGCAGATGGCTGTATTTCCGGTTGTTGTTTTTTTTTGTCAACGCAATGACATCCAACTCCAAGTCCTATATTTCACATATTCTCAAATTATCATCTCTTCCAAAATGGCCGCTTCCAGCAGACATGTGCGAATTCGTCTTCGTTTCGTCAGCAATATAGTCGAACCCAGCTGGCTGCTTGTTGATTTTGAGAATGTAAAGACAATATCAGAACTCAAGAGAATTATCGGCATCCGATTTCTGGAAGAAAACGTCCACAGCATGAAACTGACCATGCTAAATTTTGTGTTGCCGGACTGGGAAACAACCAAAATTTTGCAGAATGGGGATACCGTTAGAGTTATGTAAGAATCTGTTGTAATGACAATGTAACAATGTTTCAGATTTCATAATTTCCTTCAAGATAGATAGATAGATGTTTTATTGGGCTTATGCCCTGTCCATAAGCAGGTGTCCGGACAAAAGCCCCGGGGGACAAAAGCCTCACTGACAAAAAAAAAACACATACAAAAGCCCCAGTGGACAAAAGCCTCACTCAAATAGTGTTGAAAGCGACGTTAAATCATATTCACTCTCTTTGGTTTGGGGCTTTTGTCCTCTGGGGCTTATGTCTGTGGGGCTATGGTCTCCTGGGGCTTTTATCTTTGATTTATATTTAGCAGTTGGGCAGATGGTTTCATTTTATTAGGACAGAAAATAGTGGCAGAGAAAAATTGACTTTCTGAATTGAATTTGGAAGGTGAATAATTGAGGAAATTACAAATAAGTTAAGCTTTTACATCTACAACTTGTTCCGAGGTGGCCCGAATGCACCCAAATCATCATCATCATCATGATGTGATTCAACATGTTTAAGTAATAAAACTGTTAAATTATATTGAAGTATAGTGTGGGTAGAGATAAATTACTTGGTATGGATTATCTTTCATCGGACTTAGGGAGCTTTTGTTTGTCTGCGCGTTATGTCATATTGAAGACATAAAGCTAGAATCATTCTTCTAATGTACATAATTTTCTCGAGATACGTTATGAAAAAGAATGATTGAAGCATTCAAAATAAGATGTTCAAAGACTGTCTATGTCAGTGTAACACCATTTGTTATTATATCACTTGACAGGCTGGACGAATCAGACGGTGAGTTAAGAAGTTTGTCCAAAGTGAGCTCGATCTGTGGAGATTTTGCTGCAGAAGAACATTTACGAACAACTAGTAGTGAAACAGCTGCCCATCAGCATGGAGAAGCAGTTTGTAAGGAACAGGACTCGAGGAAGTCAAGGAAGAAAAATAAAAAGGAGAAACGAAAGAATAACAACTCTCCAGAACGAACAACTTCATTGAACACGTTGAAGGAGAATGATATTTCCGCTTATAATGTGGACGGAGAGAAAGATAGATTGTGTGAGGGTGAAGAGAATCCACAAAATGGAAGAAGGGAAGGGAAGAGGAGGAGAATAGAGGATAACAGTGGAGAAGTGAATCAGTTAGATGTAGCTGAGTCTGCTCTGATGATCGTAACCAAGGACAACAACAGAACACGTCCAACAGACCTGACCAATACTTCACCATCAGACAAGGATCATGACGTATCTTCTGGCAGGACTTTCGATTGTAAAACTAATTCTCTGAATTCTGATTGGACGGATAAGACGATTGAGTTATCAGAGCTGGAAGCTGTACACGGGAGTTCTAGTATTGCGTCTAAAGATTGTGATGTTAGCCCCAAGGTGAACCAATCCATGGATGATAACGTCAGCGTTTGTCTGTCCAAAAATGAAGATGCTGATCATTTGACATCGAAGACGATTGAATCCCCCAAGAAAAAAAGACGACGACGAAAAAGAAAGAAGAATCTGGATGATAGCTTAATGAAAGGAAAAGATGATAAAACAGATCCGAGAAGTTGTAATAATAGTGGACAGGTTAAGATTCGCTCTCAGACCGACATCAACGTCAGACTGAGTGATATCTCTATGAACTACAACTACAACATTCCACAAGTAAAACGTAATCGCTTCTCCAAACCTGTGAGCAATAAACACACCCATTTTGGTGAGTCAGATGATGAGGAAGACAGTGAGATGATCCAGGACTGTCATACCGAAATAAACCAAAATATCTCAATGGAGGATAGACAAGTTACAACTTCAACACCGAATGAATGTGCATCATTATCTGGGGGAGGGACTGTACAGGAAGTATCTTCAAACACAGATCCCGCTATCAATGAGTACAACAATCATGAGGATTGCTCATTCGCTCCTCCCACAGAGGAATGTCTGTCCAGTGTCAGCGTATCACAGTGTCAAATGACAGAATCGTCCCTTCAAAGTGGAGCAAAAGTTTTCACACGACAAAAACGGTCACTTAGACAAGGAGCCAAGATTTTTGCATCAAAGAGCTTACAATACCCAGGATTCACCAAGGAGCAACAGCTAAATACATCAGCTTTCAACAAATCCATCATCTTGCATGTAAATACAACCTAAACACAGTCACTGTTTACAATCAAGACCTGCGGTTCAGGTTGTTTGGTCTATGGCCCCTTTTGGGATAGATTATATCTAAAAATTATATCTTCTATATTTTTAAAATGGAATGAAAACTTATCAGGTTGTCTTGTACTATTGATGCAGTAAATTTAAAGTAAAAGAGAGGTATCAAGCTTGAATGTGTATTTCAACAGATTTATACATTCAATTGTATATTCTTTTGACGTGGTTCAGTTTGTAATTTTATGGATTTCAGAACACAGACCTGACAGGTGAGATAGAGCAGATAGAACTGGTGCCAGTCATGAAAGTCTATGATCGCTTCCCTCCCTTGGATGGACCCCCACGAGTCGGGGATACGATTGCTTACAAGGTTTGATATTCTCTCTCTATGTACCTAGATGTTTATACATGATCTACTTTAGCTCATAATCTGACACACTCGCATACTTTTGAGATATAGGTCATAGTAGAAACTGTAGAAACTAGAATTTCAGTCTCCACTGGTAGAATCTAAGATTGTGCCAGTGGAGATTCTAGTTTCAGAATTTCATGTAGATACATTTCATGTATTTAGCGTAATCTAAAGCCCCGTTACCATGGCACACACTAGGATTAACCAAACTCGTGCCTTTAGAGATGTTACAAAAATGATGGAATGGCAAACTAGTCACAGCATTATATTTCTATTTGATATTTTCTTTTTGTTGTCTGATTCAGACAGTGGAATTGACAGAGGACTATTGCCCGGAGGTTTCAGGTTATAAGGTCAGTCCTGTTAATTTGTATCATCCTTTGCCCTTCTCCCAAATACCTTGAATTTTAATGGATCAATTTTCAGTTGCATATTTATGCTAGATGTGAACATTAACATTTCAGGAATAAACTATTATATTTGGATATCCGCCTCATTTACAAATTCATTTCAGCCTCCCTGTGTATGTGTGTACTTATATAATTCAATCCCCCTAACAAAATTTAATCACCCACAATTATGAGAACAACATTCAATCGGTGGTTCTAATAAATCTGATCACCTATCATTAAATTGATAAAGAAATAATGGATTATATGCATGATTTTGAATCATTTTGTCAACTTGTTGTTTCACTAAGTTTGATCACCCCCCAAATCCCACTAGCCCTGTGTGCTATGATAACCAAACTCTGTCCCCATTGGCCCAGTGTGCTATGATCACCAATCTCTGTTCCCACTAGCCCAGTGTGCTATGATCACCAAACTCTGTCCCCACTAACCCAGTGTGCTATGTTCACCAACCCCTCTGTCCCCACTAACCCAGTGTGCTATGATCACCAAACTCTGTTCCCACTAGCCCAGTGTGCTATGATCACCAAACTCTGTCCCCACTAGCCAAGTGTGCTATGATCACCAACCCCTCTGTCCCCACTAGCCCAGTTTGCTATGATCACCAAACTCTGTCCCCACTAGCCCAGTGTGCTATGATCACCAACCCACCTTGTCCCCACTAGCCCAGTGTGCTATGATCACCAAACTCTGTCCCCACTAACCCAGTGTGCTATTAATCTCTCTGTTGGCACTAACCAAGTGTGCTATGATCACAAGTCTCGCTATTTCTCCACCAGCCAAGTGTGCTATGATCATCAACCTCTCTGTTCCCACTAACCAAGTGTGCTGTGATCATCAACCTATCCTCACTAGCCACATGTGCTAGGATCACCAACCTCTCTGTCCCCACTAGCCCAGTGTGCTTTGATCACCAAACTCTCTCCCCACTAGCCCAGTGTGCTATGATCACCAACCTCTCTGGCCCCACTAGCCCAGTGTGCTATGATCACCAAACTCTGTCCCCACGAACCCAGTGCACTATTAATCTCTCTGTCGGCACTAACCAAGTGTGCTATGATCACAAATCTCGCTATGTCCCCACCAGCCAAGTGTGCTATGATCATCAACCTCTCTGTTCCCACTAACCAAGTGTGCTTTGATCATCAACCTACACATGTATCCCCACTAGGCACGTGTGCTAGGATCACCAACCTCTCTGTCCCCACTAGCCAAGTGTGCTATGATCACCAACCTCCCTATGTCCCCACTAACCAAGTGTGCTACGATTACTCCCTGTTCCCACTAGCCAAATATGCTATGATCATCAACCTCTCTGTCCCCACTAACCAAGTGTGCTGTGATCATCAACCTGTCCCCACTAGCCACGGCCCCACTAACCAAGTGTGCTATGATCATCAACCTGTCCCCACTAGCCACGTGTGCTAGGATTACCAACCTCTCTATGGCCCCACTAGCCAAGTGTGCTACGATCACTAACCTCTATGTCCCCACTAACCAACTGTGCTTTGATCAACAGCTTCTCTGTGTCCCCTTAGCAGTACTGACTGCTAACAAACTTTAGGACTGCTTCACCTGGTGTAAGTTTGAACTGAGTTCTGGGTTTACATTATGTGTTTGAATACGAAATCATACATTCTGATTGGTTTCCACTTGTGCTAGATGCATCCAACTTATCAATGAGGCTTGCCATTCGACTTCATTAGCGGCTTCAGAAGAGGGAACATATAAAGATTAGTAATGTAACACAATTGGTTTGTGAAGATGGTCTGTCATTGTAATGCTGTCAAGATTGCACTATTGTGACACATGTTACATGTGTGTTCATGCTTTCTGTATTTGGTTTATTTTGATGCCTGCAATGTTATTTGATGCCTACAAGGCTATTGGCTATGTTATTTGATGCCTACAAGGCTATTGGTTATGTTATTTGATGCCTACAAGGCTATGTTATTTGGTGCCTACAAGACTATCATTATTTGATGCCAACAAGACGATGTTATTTGTTGCCTACAAGGCTATTGGTTATGTTATTTGGTGCCTACAAGACTATCATTATTTGATGCCAACAAGACGATGTTATTTGTTGCCTACAAGGCTGTTTTTATGCCCAAAAGGCTATGTTATTTGATGCCTGCAAGGTGATGTTATGCCTACAAGGCTGTGTTATTTGATGCATATTAAAAGGCTGTTATTTGATGCCTACAAGGCTATCTTATTTGATGCCTACACATCTGTAATTTGATGCTCACAAGGCTGTTATTTGATGCCTACAAGGTTGTTATTTGATGCATTCAAAGCTATGCTATTTGATCCCTACAAGGCTAGGTTATTTGATGCCTACAAGGTGTTATATGATGCCTACAAGGCTATGTTATTTGATGCCTACAAGGCTACATTATTTGATACCTATAAGGCTATTTTATTGATACCTACAACACTATATTATTTGATGCCAACAAGGCTGTGTTATTTGATGCCTACAGGGGTATGATATTTGATACCTACAAGGCTGTTATTTTGATGCCTACAAGGCTATGTTATTTGATGCCTACAAGGCTACATTATTTGATACCTATAAGGCTATTTTATTGATACCTACAACACTATATTATTTGATGCCAACAAGGCTGTGTTATTTGATGCCTACAGGGGTATGATATTTGATACCTACAAGGCTGTTATTTTGATGCCCACAAGGCTATGTTATTTGATGCCTACAAGGCTACATTATTTGATACCTATAAGGCTATTTTATTGATACCTACAACACTATATTATTTGATACCTACAAGGCTGTGTTATTTTGATGCCTACAAGGTCTGTTATATGATGCCTACAACAAGGCTGTTATTTGATGCCTACACGGCTATATTATTTGGCGCCTACAAGGCTATGTTATTTGCTCCCTACACAGCTATGTTATTTTGATGCCTACAAGGTGTGTTATATGATGCCTACAACAAGGCTATGTTATTTGATGCCTACAAGGCTATATTATTTGGTGCCTACAAGGCTATGTTATTGACACCAACAAGGCTATATTATTTGATGCCAACAAGGTTGTGTTATTTTATGCCTACAAGGCAAAGTTATTTGATGCCTACAAGGCTGTTATTTGTTGCCTACAAGGCTATATTATTTGGTGCCTACAAGGTTATGTTATTTGATCCCTACAAGGCTATGTTATTTTGATGCCTACAAGGTGTGTTATATGATGCCTACAAGCTTAAGGCTGTTATTTGATGCCTACAGGGGTATGATATTTGATACCTACAAGGCTGTTATTTTGATACCTATAAGGCTATTTTATTGATACCTACAAGGATATATTATTTGATGCCGACAAGGCTGTGTTATTTGATGCCTACAAGGCAAAGTTATTTGATGCCTTAGCCTACAAAGCTATATTATTTGATGCCTACAAGGCAGTATTATTTGATGCCTACAAGGCTGTATTATTTGATGCCTACAAGGCTATGTTATTTGATACTTACAAGGCTATGTTATTTTGATGCCTACAAGGCTATGTTTTATCTGATGCAGACAAGACTATGTTATTTGATGCCTTTGTACCGACTGTTTCATTCACCCACAGGAAGCGACGGTAGTGAGTTATGACCCAGTCTCCCAGATGGTGAAGTTAAAACTTCTAGGATCTCTCTCTAACAACAGTAAGTTCTCCCAGATGGTGAAGTTAAAACTGTTAGGATCTCTCTCTAACAACAGTAAGTTCTCCCAGATGGTGAAGTTAAAACTGTTAGGATCTCTCTCTAACAACAGTAAGTTCTCCCAGATGGTGAAGTTAAAACTGTTAGGATCTCTCTCTAACAACAGTAAGTTCTCCCAGATGGTGAAGTTAAAACTGTTAGGATCTCTGTCTAACACCAGTAAGTTCTCGCAGATGGTGAAGTTAAAACCTTTAGGATCTCTCTCTAACACCAGTAAATTCTCCCAGATGGTGAATTTAAAACTGTTAGGATATCTGTCCAACACCAGTAAGTTCTCCCAGATTGTGAAGTTTGCTCTTTTGCTGTCTTCATGACGACCACAAGGCAGAATGACTTTCCATCAATTCTGTGATGAAAACTTGAATTATTGGGAATTTTTCATTGGGAAAAATGCTCTGATCATATGGTGCCATGTTCACCAATAATAAACCATTGTACATTGTTTATAGTGAGCTTTGGGAAATTTGATATCAATATTAAGGATGAAGATCCTTACTTGGTCAATAATAAACCATTGTACATTGTTTATAGTGAGCTTTGGGAAGTTTGATATCAATATTGACGATGAAGATCATTGCTTGACCAATACTAAAACCATTGTACATTGTTTATAGTGAGCTTTGGGAAGTTTGATATCAATATTGAGGATGAAGATCATTGCTTGACCAATACTAAAACCATTGTACATTGTTTATAGTGAGCTTTGGGAAGTTTGATATCAATATTGAGGATGAAGATCATTACTTGACCAATAATAAACCATTGTACATTGTTTATAGTGAGCTTTGGAAAGTTTGATATCAATATTGAGGATGAAGATCATTACTTGACCAATAATGAACCATTGTACATTGTTTATAGTGAGCTTTGGAAAGTTTGATATCAATATTGAGGATGAAGATCATTACTTGACCAATAATAAACCATTGTACATTGTTTATAGTGACCTATGAAAAGTTTGATATCAATATTGATGATCATTGCTTGGTCAATAATAATCCATTGTACATTGTTTATAGTGAGCTATGAAAGTTTGATATCAATATCGAGGATGAAGATCATTGCTTGACCAATAATGAACCATTGTACATTGTTTATAGTGAGCTATGAAAGTTTGATATCAATATTGAGGATGAAGATCATTGCTTGGTCAATAATAAACCATTGTACATTGTTTATAGTGAGCTATGAAAGTTTGATATCAATATTGAGGATGAAGATCATTGCTTGGTCAATAATAAACCATTGTACATTGTTTATAGTGAGCTATGAAAGTTTGATATCAATATTGAGGATGAAGATCATTGCTTGGTCAATAATAAACCATTGTACATTGTTTATAGTGAGCTATGAAAGTTTGATATCAATATTAAGGATGAAGATCATTGCTTGGTCAATAATAAACCATTGTACATTGTTTATAGTGAGCTTTGGGAAGTTTGATATCAATATTAAGGATGAAGATCATTGCTTGGTCAATAATAATCCATTGTACATTGTTTATAGTGAGCTTTGGGAAGTTTGATATCAATATTGAGGATGAAGATCATTGCTTGACCAACAAGGAGAAACCCAGTGATGAGGTATGTGACGTCCTATTGGCTAATTACCGGTAATAGATTAAGTAACACCAATACATCATGGTTATTCTTCTAGAAGATGTACTCATATTGGTCCACTTGTAGGGTTGGTTGTCATTCAACCATAATGGAATACATTGTTGGGACACAAATGGATTATGTACAGAATTATTATCATGCCCAGTTTCAATATCTAACATCAGTTGGAAGATAGCCCATAATGCATTGGTCTGTATTGGTGCACTGATGTGGGCCTGTAATTATGCGTCTGTGATGCTTTTCGAGACTATTAAAATGGGAAATTATTAATATATCTCCAACAAGCCTAGAGTCTACACTCCCCCCCCCCCCTTTTCACAGGAATTAATGTAGTTCAAGATTTTATTCTTGAGGCATTTTCATCAGTGTCATACTATTACTTTTGAGTAGCATGGAGTGAAAGCTAATATTTTTATTGTTTTTCACATTCCATTCTATTGTTCAGTGTCTCATTTCCCTCACTGTGATCATTGTGTTTTAGAAAACAATCCAATGGAGTCTGATGTTAGAGCCCAGATTACTGGTTGACTGAATGGACTCTGCTGTGGGACCCAAGATTACTGGTTTGAGTGGATGGACTCTGCTGTGGGACCCAAGATTACTGGTTTGAGTGGATGGAGTCTGCTGTGGGACCCAAGATTACTGGTTTGAGTGGATGGAGTCTGCTGTTGGACCCAAGATTACTGGTTTGAGTGAATAGACTCTGCTGTTGGACCCAAGATTACTGGTTTGAGTGGATGGAGTCTGCTGTTGGACCCAAGATTACTGGTTTGAGTGAATGGACTCTGCTGTTGGAGCCAAGATTACTGGTTTGAGTGGATGAAGTCTGCTGTTGAGCCAAAATAATGGGTTCGACTGAACAGACTGCTGTTAGATCCAAGATTACTGGTTTGAGGTTATCCCGCATTGCCTTGTACATTTTCACTAATCAGCTGACAGTTGTAGGAAATCACATGTAAGGAATTTGCTGAACTAGACCTTAAAATGAATTCTGTCTCACACACATCATAGGAACAGTAGTGGTGCAATCTTTG
Organism: Hanleya hanleyi; assembly: GCA_036873755.1. Classification (NCBI taxonomy): domain Eukaryota; kingdom Metazoa; phylum Mollusca; class Polyplacophora; order Lepidopleurida; family Hanleyidae; genus Hanleya; species Hanleya hanleyi. Next base: position 23,218 of record JAVTVY010055133.1, read on the forward strand.
ATTTCCTGTCACCACTTTGGGCTCTGATCACTGTTGTAAGAAAGATTTAATTGATTGACTGTATCACTGAGAGGAGGATTCAAATAGATAGAGCTGTTCTTTGATCAGTTGATACCAATCCAGGACCTGAAACATTGTATCACACAAACAATGGACAGAACTATACATATTATTATGGTCAACCGGTACTTCATTCCCTGAGAGAAATACTCTGTCAGAGTTGATCGATTAAATACATGTAACAGGTGATTGATAGACAAATATCATCAGTTCTGACAACAAGCTTGCAACCGGAATGAGCATTTCAATGAAATGATGATAGACAAATATTATCAGTTCTGACAACAAGCTTGCAACCGGAATGAGCAGATCAATCAAGAATAAAGGAAAATGCTGTTTGAATCCAATATCGATCACAATATTTAATTCAGCTTATACAATTTCCTGTGTTTCGGCTGTAGCCGCTGGTCATCTGGCTTCAGGTGGCAACTCTGTCGTGAAGAAACTGTCACATCAGGGGAGACAACTGTGTAATTGGGTGGCACCACTGAATGTGAATGCTGCAGACATAGGGTTAATCCTGACTTGTCCCCTCTGAATCCTTTAAGGTTTATTTGTACCTCAACCTCTTCTCCCAAGCTTTATTTGATTCATTCACATGGAAGACCATAGCTTTGTTACTAGTTGTTCAATTAATAACTGAACACAGCATTTTGAGCATAAAGTTATTTATTTGCAACAATAGTTTTCATATGTAAAATATACTAACAGTGTTATGAAAATATGTGTAAGAAATCCTTGTACATGTACAGTCTACATGTAGTAATAAAAGTACATTTGTGGAAGACACTTACATATTCAGTTCTCTCATTATTTTCCCCGACATTTTAAATGGATGAATATGGGGCCTGATTGTGAGTATTCGTCACTTGCTATGGTCCTATACACTATAATAGTTTAGTTTGCTGTACTTGATGCCATTGATTGTTTGTAGTTATGGGAATTAAGTGAAGGTATATTGTGTAATAGGAATGTGGGGATTAAACAGTATCTATGTGACACTGTTAAGAGGGATCATGTGTAGGGCGGGTTGGGGGAAACGGGTTGCACGGCGTGTTCGCACGACCTGTGCCCATCGCGGTGCGATGGAGTGCCCAAGTACATCCATCCATCCATCCATCCATCCATAGACCTGTATTAGATATCACATGGAGGAAATTCAGTCTCTAGCACTCCATCACTGCACCCCCTTGTACAACATTATATACAGTATGAAGGAGGAGTGACACTAGCTATTGCATAGCCCCACAATTAACACAGAAAGCAATAAATCAGAGATCTCTCCAGTCATAACATCTTGATCAGACAAACTGGAAACATAACTAGAAGAATAATCAAATCATGATATCCAAACAATTAGGATTTTAAATATATTTACAAAGTCTTACCTTAACCCTTTATTTAACGAGCTCCATCCATTAAGATGTCATTGTAAGGCCTCAATAGTGTGCATAGCCTTATCCCTGAGGTTTCTTTTAACAGTTTAGTGCTGGCCTATCTCATAGTAGTTGGACTCGTGGAAATGAGTGGCACACTGATAAAAGGTCAGCTATGAAAACAGGCAGTACTGATGCTCATCACTGGGTTATTCCTACGAAGTAGGCTCTCATTTGCAAATTGTCCGGTAATGAGTCAGTCAGTCCATCCGAATCCTTTCGTCTGCGTTAATGAGGAGAACTGTTGACATTAGAACCTTGATTTTTGTCGGGAACGTGCATTAGGGGACTGTTACCAGCAGGTTCTGAGCTGACCTACTTTTGTTGAAAATTTGACCTACATAGGTGACCTAAAACATTACGCTTGGACCCTCAAGTTATCTTCCTTACCCTACTTCGTAGGTTCTGTGACATGTTTACATTGTTGTGCCCTCAAATTAACATTACATTATTGGTATGAACAGATTTCTAGGAGTCGAACAACTATGATATATGCAAGCACAAAAATGTTGGGGAAACCTCACAGATAAGACTATTACACTAGAATATTAGCCTGTTTAGCAAACATGGCAGTTCAACAGCAACACTGCCAGCAAATTGTGCAAGAAGTCTTTGTAGACATGTTCAGTATTGTGATGCATGTGTGGTTATCTGCAAAATTCAACTGAGAATGACCGCAAAAAGACAACACAATGACCGGCAGTTTCACAGGAACAGTACCAGATATTTTGGCGACAATTCTTGGCTGGCTGTTCGATAGAACCGTACCTGACAAAAACATAGTTACACAGCAATTCAAAGTTTATACAAATTCAGTAATAGTCCAAATGGCTGCCATTTGACATCTTGATACATTTACGTAGTTGTCATGCATGTCAGTTTGTCACCAATAGTGCATTGCATGATAATTTTTGGCAAAAAACAATCGATAATAACTACTGGAAATATTGACAGCAATTTGACACAAATTCCAGTCAGTTTGACTGCAAGAATTCATGGCAGCCTGGCAGGATATTACAGAGAATCAGTGCCATTGGCAGCATCAAGATTTCTTTTTAGGGGGTCTTTTCCCATATTAATTATTAGATGACACAGAAGTGTGCTCTCTAATATAGGGAATAACATACATTTTAGACTGTGAGAGACACCCCTCTTATTGGCACCCAGTTAGTAATTAACCAATTACCAATAACCAAGATAACTGATGGTTGAGAGTTAAAACTGGAAAATACTCCAAACAAATTGAGGTACCAGTGCACCTGTACATGTTTATATTCACAAGATTATACAGGTTCATGTAACAAAATTGCATGTTTGAACTATATACATCTAAAACTAAATAATTGTCATCATTGATTCTGTAACCTAACTAGCCTGAAAAGCAAGTAAGCTTCACTTAACATGCTCTCACCTCGCATAAAACAATAGGAAATATTTCTTCACAAATATTTGCATCATAGTACATGTCGTTTGAAAGCGTAAGTATCATCTTTGAAACGATAACGATAAGTATATCATGGCTTTCTACATGTTCATGTCAGAGTTGACATCAATTCAAGTTTGGAAATGTTAAAACCATTGGTATAGAGGAGTCCAGGAATATAAAACATAAATTGGGAATAAAAAATTCAAAAGCAACTTTTGATCAAATTGATAAACTAAAAAATAAGTGAAAATATCACAGAATAAGGATACACACATTAATATACTGAACAGTTACAGCAAAATAGTCATCATTCTGTACAGTATACATATGGTATAGTGAGCACTCATAAACATGAACAAATATTATACTTTTAGTAGTATACATGTACGTCATATTTAATCAGCTAAATAGCTGCATTAAGCTTCATCTGAAGTTGGACAGGTGAGCTCAACTTTTCTTAATGTACACATGTTGATGCCACTTAAATTCATACTTTTGCAGTATGAGTACTACATAAACTTTAGCTGTATTCGGTTGACAAATAGTTCTGTGTATAGTCAGTCTGGTTTCATGTGTAGACATCTTAAGGCACACATCAAAAATACATATATGTACAAAGCATTTCAGTCATAATCCACAGTTTCTGTTTCCTAACACATGTAGCTGGTGTAATCCTTCCCCTATAATCTTAACCCATCTTCACCAGCTGACTTCTCCGTCACCACTTCAAATTAGCCTTGATATTTCAGCCCACTGGCTTTGTTCAAAAGTATTTATAAATGGACACAAAACGTCGTTGACCTCTAATCAATTTGAATTTCAAAATGGGTCATTATCATATGAGTGAGTGAAATAGAATTTAACGTCGCTTTCAACAATATTTCAGCTATATCACAACGACCCAACTAAGCACCACCCAGCCAAGTTGTGTTCCTGCTACTTCAAAGAAGAAATCTTTGAAGCAGCATGGAACCAGACACCCTCCATCCACCCTATAAAACGCTGAGGACAGCGCACAAGACAAAGACAGGACGCTTACATGGTGCAATAAAGACAAGTGATATTACAGTGCTAGACATTACATTATCAAGTTCCTGTTGCTTCTCAGCTAAATGCATTGAAGCAACAGGAACCTGAACCCACCCAACCACCCGCGGGTCATATGAGTGGGTATATTTGATTGGCTGACCCATGTATCTGGCCACACCAACCCCCATATTAGGAGGAATGACGCAACTACAGAGAGAAAAATCATCCTACAGACAGTCATCGGGTATGTTTTGATTGGCTCATCTCTGGATTGTTCGGGTTTTGAATAGTTTAGGTGGTGAGATAAACCAAGGCAAATTCGTAGTTTAAACAGAGAAATAGACTTGGGTATGAAGATGTCATAACTGGATCTGTCACCTGTCAAATGTACACAGAGCTGGAGTTAATAACTGGTGCTGCAGACCAACCTGAAGGACTGTTCATGTCTCAGATAATTCACAGTGACAACATCTTGGGTCAGGTCTGCAGTTCGTCTTGGTCATGCTGAAGAACATCTCAGTAACGAAGCAATTATGATACAGACATTGAAGTGTGATGCCAAATTATTGTCTGGGTGCCTGCGTATGTAAAACGGAACCCGGACTATATTGGGTAATATTCCAACATTTATACCCATCTGATAGCACCTTCCTCACACCCCTACCCCCCACCCCCCCTCCCTTTCCCCTATATTGCATGTCACCCGACAATATGTACAGATGTAGAACTTACATTTCATCATCACATTTGGTACAATGCTATTCATTAAGGGGTTTTGTTACCTTTCATTTAGCTGAAGTCACCCGATATATCCCAGAAAACTCCAACATTTATAGACAAATGAGAATATCAAATGAGAAATGAACTAAATATATCCTTTGTGGCTGTCATCAACAGCTGAAATGTCATCTATCTGATGGAAAAACCTGAATTCACACTTTATTTTCAGCATACCTAGACTTTGGCTAATAGGTAATCTCATACATTTTAACATGTGATTTTGGCAATTACCGTATCTCTATTGCCAGGAATCAGCATGCTGAAGGACCCATTTGTGTAGCTAATTTCAATCAGTAATACATTTGGTAAAAATAAAAGCAAAGAAATTGGATGTTCACCATAGCATGACGCTGAGTTGCACATTTTTGACTGAACCCTAAAATCCCACTGAAATACATGTTATTTCTTAGATTTTCTCATTCATACGAAAATAATTTGTATATAAAAACATGGTTGAAATATCTGATGTTTTAGATGTACTATTTTTGAAGTAATACTTCAGTATCAGATGGTTATTCAACTTTTGTTCTGCGTAAAAGGTAACAAAACCCGTTAAACAGTGAGTTAGAGAATAGTGTCGTCGTCATCCAAACTGCCGTAACGATTGAATGTGGATGGCATATGTCGAGGTTTGCTCTTCATGCTAGGCTGTGATAATAAACTCTTCATAGTCTTTCTGATCCTCACCGACAGTTTAGAGTCCTCTACCTCTCTAGTGAGGGAGGGGTGAAAGTCAAAATCTGCCACCTCCACATAGGGTTTTTTACGCAGTTTCATGATGTAGGCCACGCCTAACAAGACGACAACACAGGCCAGACACACGAACACAATAGGAATGGTGATACCAGAAACATTGACATTATCTGAAAATGAAATCAAAACTATGTAATAACATCTAACCATCAGCTTAATTATATGCAGGTAAAGAATGACAATACGATCAATCAGGTCAGTTAACAAACAGAAAACCCCTTGAGATTCACAACTCCAATAGTTATCAAATTTCAATATGCTACTGGTTCAAGTTGCATTGTGTTAACACCAATGGTGTAATGACAAACTTTTTTTTACTCTAAACTTTGACCTTATAAATAGATGAAGGTCAGTAAACTTCAATATGCTTGAGATCAATAAGCAGAATTGCATTTGGTGCAAATCTAGAAAAGCTAGTTCTGAAGCCTCAAGAGATATTGTGCTAACAGCGTTACCACATATGTGACCTTGGAAAATAGGTCAAGGTCAGTTATCTGCAACTGAATTCTGGGTAATGAGCATGTGCATCTGTAATGTGGATTTGGAAAGGCATGCTGTCTGCACAGTCTATTTCATGCATTATTAATGAATACATTTCATGCCTTTCGAACCATGTGACTTACTAATACGACCAATATGACTAGACATAAATACTAACCTGGATTATATATGCTCTCAGAATCCACCATTTCTCCACAAGACTAACATCGTTAAAGTGTAACTGGGGTACTTGTGTAAGTGTACGTCATATTCAAGACAACGATGTGAATAATAAAACGTGATAAAGTTTTTCCCCAACATTTCACTCGTAGTCTGTCTCAGAGGATTCAAAGGAAGCTTTCTACAGTGAGAGAGAAATTTTCACCGCCTCTTGAGTTCAGAGACGACGTTGACTACGTCATAGTTTGAGCGTCCTGCACAGTCATGACAGTCTGCGGGACATCACAGCAATGCAGAGAATTGAACATAATTGCAACATTATTGCAATGTGACGTCATTAATAGTTCCATAATAACGTCACAAGTTCCGACATGCTTGTGGCGCTGTGCCTTACAATAACATTGAAATTGTTAAATTTAAAGTCATAAAACAAAAAACAAGGTATAAATCCTATAATTTGGAAGATTTTCTTTAATACGACGTACACTTGCAAAAGTACCACAGTTACACTTTAATGATCATTTCCCGATCAGTTAAGGATGACTAGATATAACATGTATAAGTACTAACCTGGATTATATGCGCTCAGTAACCACCTTTTCTCCACGAGACTAACCATGTTAACGATCAGTTACAGACTATAGCTATAAATACTAACCTGGATCATACGCCATGAGTATGCACCTTTTCTCTACAAGACTAATGTCAATATCGATCAGTTACAGTGAACGTAAAGGCTGAGGCAACATGCACTCTGTGGGAAAGAGCTACATTGAAATACTGAAATAGCAGCAACAAATATTTTTGGGGATTTTTTTGCACCGAGTACGAACGAAATTATCTCCGTTGTATTATTGTTCCCCGGCTGCCGCCATGCTGGCTATCTCACTCAGAGCAGTGACGTTGTATCACCTCGGAGCTCTTTACTTCGTGGAGTAAGAAAGCGCAGAAAGCATGTAAACATAGCGACGTACGAGGAGGCTAGCCTGACTTCAAGTTCTGACGAAGAGACAAATGAAGGTTTACAGGGTTACCAGTTTGAACCAAAACGCTCCGATGTCGACGAAAGTAGTGAGTAGTTCATCGAACGTTTCAGGTCAGTAAACACTTGCTGGAGACACGCAACACAATCAAAACACGCTTGAAACAGCCGAGCTCTCCACCACCGCAATTACAATTCGTGCTACAGCGATGCCAAAACAAAGTGATACTACGTCACAGGAAAATATCACGTGCTCCGTACAAGCGTTTTCATTGGCGCAAGGCTAATCAATAAACTGATATGGCCGACTCCAGTCGCTCGTTGCATCAGTCAATAATTCCCGTGTTTGGAATTTTTTTTTTGGAAGGGAAAAAATCACAAAAAATATTTGTTGCTGCCAAATGATACTTTTAATATAGTTCTTCCACACAGTGCGTGTGTTGTCGCAGCCTTTACGTTCACTTTAAGGATGACTAGATATAAATACTAACCTGGATTATACGCCTTAAGTATCCACCTTTTCTCCACGAGACTAACATCGTTAACGATCATCGTACTGAACCTGTACTTGCCGGCCTGTGCCAGGCTCAGATTGACGATATGTTCACATGATGGGAGGAAGATCGAAGGGCTACATGTCGAGTTTCCCGGAGGATAACTATTAGACCGGGCCGTCACATTCCAGCATATTGATGTCGGGACACTGCAGAAATGAAGGATTCATATCTATGGATTACAGGAAGGTTAGTTTGGTATGGAGTTTATTCCAACGCCTCCATAAAGAAATTTGTATAAATGGTAATAATTTTTGACAGAAATGTATGATGTAATTCATTTCACAGATCATTCGCATGTTTTTCTATCGTCAGTTGGTAGACAGCTTTTATATACTCTGGAGCATCTTGCAAATTAGTCTTGCAAAACAAATTTTTATCTAGACACATTTATGAAATTTTACAAACTTTGAAACTCTATGCCAACGCACGACGGTGTCACTGGCTTGACATAAACACAGGACATTGTTACATTTATGGGCTAGTGAACACTGGGGTATGGCCTACATGTATGACATGACTGGACTCAGCAGGGATCATAGTTCAATTTACAGGCTCCCACTGTTAACAAAACCAGTGTAACATACATGTTTTTATATATACCCACCTGCCCGTACAGGTAATATTCAGGTAGAACAGCTTGTTAACAGGGACAGCAGCTCCCCCACGTATTCTCACATTATCCAAAGGATCTGAAAATGGAAATTTGTCATAAATAAATTGTCCTTGACACTGTTTATGAAGCTGCTGAGATGATTACAGGTCAATGGGAGACTTGCACAATACGGACTATTCAATCAGATTCTGTGATTGCCTGTTTGCTGATTTGGCCCAGTTAATGGCGTTGACAGAACCAGCAATTCTGGGTTTATCTTTTGTCCTATCACACAAACCTCTCAATTACACATCTATGACAGTATGAGAATTATTGAAACTTATCCATCCAAAAGCAACTAAAAACAAGAGCCCAAGGGGCTTCAATATACGCCCGTATATCTGGAATTAAATTGGTTCAAATTTCAAGGTTGTTTAATAGCCTTGATTTCAATTGATCTAGCAATCCAGAGAAAGGTCTACAATTTTTTGCTTATAAGAATGTAACATATATCACATCCTATATTGAATGATAAACTAAAATGAGCTTAACTCTTGGTAACTAGTTGACCTTGAAGCAAGAGCTTAGAGCTCACATATCCCACACTGAAATCGACAATAGTCAAACACAAGAAAATAGTAGTTTTCCTGCAAATGAATTCCTTTCAGATGAGAGAATTTTTCATGAAGGAAGAAGAAAGAGATGAAGTAAACCTTTGTTCTTGAGTTAATAAACAGGTGTGAAGTTCATAAAGGACTCCTCTCCCCGTTAAATTAGTAAATGTATGGTTTTATTTCACAACAGTTTAACTAAATGAAGCGTTTCAAACATGGAGAACAACTCCACAGGACAATACCATATAAATGCAGGGGAAAGAACTTCGAATATTCCAACAATATTCCAACACATTTAGTCAGCTAAGCTCGATTCAGTTTTGGGGGACTGCGACCTAGACCTTTGACAAATTGATCTCATATGTATGGCTCCACTTTGCCATGCGAGTAAGCTATACTCAAAGTTTGGTACCAATCCATACCTTGAAACTAGAGCTATCGCATGGACAACAAATGTTAATGGATGAATGGACAGAACGCAACATCGCATTACACGACCTGAAAATGTGACTTAATGATTTCTTGATTTTTGGGTCACAGTGACCTTGACCTTTGACCTTGACCTCAATTTTGGTACACAACACACCGTCTCCCCTCAATTTCTCAATGAACACAAAAAATCTTGATTTTTAATGATTTCCTGATTTTGGGGTCACAGTGACCTTGACCTTTGACCTTGGCCTAAATTTTGGTACATGACAAACCGTCTCCCCTCAATTTCTCAATGAACACAAAAAATCATGATTTTTAACAATTTCACGATTTTGGGGTCACAGTGACCTTGACCTTTGACCTTGACCTACATTTTGGTATGTGACACATTGTGTCCCCCTAATGTATCTACGGATACAAAAAATGTTATTTTTAATAATTTCCTAATTTTGGGGTCGGTGACCTTTGACCTTGACCTAATTTTTGGTATGCATCACTTCATTTCCGCACATTGAATCCACTCACAAAAATTTTGAAATTTTAAACGATTTCCTGATTTTTCGATCACACTGACCTTTGACCTCTGACCTTGACCTACATTTAATATACAACACATCGTTCCCCTCCTAGGGCATCCACTCACCAAAAATTAGAACCGTAGATAGAAAACTGTCAACGATCAATGATTTCCTGATTTTTGGCAACAGTGACCTTTGACCTCTGACCTCGACCTCAATTTTGGTACGCGACACATCGTCTCCACCTGGTGTATCCACTCACAAAAAATTGAAACTGTGGACAGAAAACGTTCACAGATATAGACCGGACACGAACACTTCAGTGATTTTCTGTTTTTTAGGCCAGTGACCTTTGACCTGTGTCCTCGACCTTCATTTTGGTACGCGACACATCGTCTCCCCGTAGGGTATCCACTCACCAAAAATTGGAGCTGTGGATAGGAAACTGTCCCAGATATAGACCGGACACGAGAACCGGACGGACGGACGGAAACCGTCATCACATAATACGACCGCCTTTTATAACAACTAAACAATATATTATAAAATAAAACAAAGATGTTCACAAGTTTAAATAAATCCCCACCCCCCACAATCCACATATTATAACCTGATGGATCAACATTTTTTATGCTATATTCATCAGATGTTCTAGGTTGTCTCTAGCTTTTCCTAGGGTATACTTTCAGAGTTGCATGCCAGTGTGACCTCCATGGTTTCAGAGCCACATGCCGGAGTGACCTACATGGTTTCAGAGCCGCATGCCGGTGTGGCCTCCATGGTTTCCGAGTCACATGCCGGTGTGACCTCCATGGTTTCAGAGTCACATGCCGGTGTGATCTCATGGCTTCAGAGCCGCATGCCGGTGTGACCTCCATGATTTCAGAGCCGCATGCCGGTGTGACCTCCATGGTTTCTGAGTCGCATGCCGGTGTGACCTCCATGGTTTCACAGTCGCATGCCGGTGTGACCTCCATGGTTTCAGGGTGTGACCCCCATAGTTTCAGAGCCGCATGTCGGATGGACCTACATGGTTTCAGAGCCGCATGCCGGTGTTACCTTCATGGTTTCAGAATCGCAGGCCGGTGTGATGTCCATGGTTTCACAGCCGCATGCCGGTGTGACCTCCATGGTTTCACAGCCGCATGCCGGTATGACCTCCTTGGTTTCAGAGCTGTATAAGTGGGATTTCCATGATTTTAGAGTTGTGTAGGTTTGAAGCTTCATAATTCAATTCTCGCAATGATTTTCTGCTACAAAATCAGTGATATAATTTTTTATTTCATTCAGAATCATCTGCAGAAAGCAAATAAACTAGCAAATACGCTCATCACTGCCATCTTACTTTTCAATAAGAACTGCTGCACAAATCTTCCAGATTTTGTGACATAATGGGGCACGGTAAAGACATCCATGGCAACCTTAACCTCGACAACAACTGATATTTCATGAGCCCCGGGGAGGGCTAGACTCAGATTGAGTTGAGGGATATATGTGGTGGATATCAGCTGTGTATTCAGGTACCACATATACTTGTACTTGGCCATGCCTGGATGGAATTTGTCCGTCAATGATGTATTCAGCCGTAACGGTCGCTCCGTGGACAGTACATTTCTCTCCCTTTGATACTTGAGGTTTTGGTGGATGGCCAGCTTCCCATTTAACCCGTCTATTGTGAAATGTAAACGAGATAGTACATAAGCAATGTCACTCCGAATGTCGCATGTTGTTTGTCTGAAATTTTTGACAAATTATTTTGTCATCTTTAGGAGAAATCTTATAAACAAGGTAAGTTGAAGGAAATACAAACACAATTTTGCAATACAAACACAGTTACATGTATCTCAATAAAACATGTGCACACAGTTTCAATTCCAAAAATAATTGTTATCATGTTCTACCAACTTCATTATTCTTACATACATGTAGGAGAGTACTATTTAATTTCGTCGTTTGTAATATTCAATGTCATTAGAGACTAATGTAGGACAAAGTCATCTCGACCTTCTGTATAGGTTTCATCATGATGAACCACATGACACATTCTACATGTATGTACATTAGTTGAGATTTAGTTTAGCTCTAAGCATAATTTATAAAATAATATACATGTACTGTATGAAGGAAAAAGCTGTTACCAAAACATTGGAGTACACAATGAATTATCCTGCAGTACATAGATATGGCAGATAACAGAGACAATAAACAACATGGTACGGACTGCTGGTATATCACACACACATATATATATATAATGTATGTAGGCTTATACAGTCAGGTGTATGTATCCCTGTAGGCAGAAACAGAGTATAAATGTTTATTCCTGTGAACGGCTTTTTGTAAGAAACTATTGGATATAATTTATAATTTAGTGTGGAATCTAGCCCCCACTTTATACGAAGGCAGGGTTGGAATTTGGAACCCACAACCCACTCCTTACATGCTTAAATGTGAAACTCACTACCCAATCAATGAGCTATGAAATTATTTCTATGAAAGAAAGAACTCGGGTGTAAAGGAATCAAAGATTATAATAATAATAACTAGAGCTATGAATAGCTATAACGGGTTCAAAGCTAAAAAATATCAAAACAATCTGAATCATTCACCATTGTGAATATAATTTGTGCCTTAGAAAATCTCAAAATTCTTGATAGCATTGATGCTACTTCAACATGAAGAGTTAAGGTTTGGGTTATAATTAGAGTTAGTGCCATTTGCATTAGGAAGCAGAATATATCACTTCAAAATCTGACAAGTTTAATCCTTGATTGTGGCAAAATGTTTAGAGCTATGAAAAGATGGATGACCTACTTCCAATAGGGCATCTGGAGAACAAAATGGAACAAATTAGGAGTCCGTATTGCGTAGTGTTCAAGAGATACAGCTCTAAATATATGCTCCATATTTTACAAAAATCAAAATGGCGGCCAAAAGACTTGACCTAGAAACATAATTTTCAATATTCTTGATCACTGTGCCATATAGCATGCACCTAGTTATTTGGTTTTGCCAAATCTCTAACTTGAAAATCCCAAAAATTTTGATTGGTCAATGACAATGGTGGTCATCTTCTTTAACTGAGCAATTTGTTTACGATTTTGATATAGCTCCATCCATAAATCATGTATGCCAACTTTGGTGTAAATCTGTTCAGTAGTTCTGGAGAAGAAGATTGTTACAATTTTTTGTCAAAAATGAGGTAAATCCAAAATGGCCGCCAAACCGTTATCACTGATCAAATTCATAAACCGCGAAGTTTCAACTGAATCGGTCAAGCCTTTTTTTTCTGTTATCGCGTGCGAAAAATATGACAGAAAAATAAAAATAATAATCCGAACAAAAAAATAGAATTCAAGCCATTTTTTGGGGGGGTTTGCATGATATACTGGACGCCACGGCCATACTTGATCCCATCAGCCTGTATCAGCCTATTGTGAGTTTGCTACATGTATCCCTTTCACATCATAAACATGTATTTCTGGTTCACACACTTTATATCAGACTGAATCTGTTAGGCCATTCTGATTCCCCTCCCCACCCCACAACCCTGCCCCACCTCCGCGTATGGGCACATGTGACTGAAACCTACTCAAAAGCGACATCTTGAGGCAAGGTCCACATACAAAATTTGAAAAGAATCTGTCTGACGAGTGATTCCATTATTGCCTGGAAACAAAATTTGGGGGAAACCCTCACAGGTGGCACTATCTATGGACGGACAAACCACAATCCAAGTGATTCTGGTGGCAAAGTATGCACAATTTTAAAAGAATCAGTTTAGTCTATTGTCTGGAAAAAAGAATTCAAGTTGACTCCCAGGTGGTGCCACCTACATGTATTGGTGCATGTGGGCGAAACATTCTTCAAAGCAATGTCTTTTGGTAAGGTAACCACATAAGACAACAAATTTAAAACAAATGTTCTGACTTTATAGCTGCAACACAGTGGCTATAAATCACATTAAAGTCATAATATGGACATTATCTATTATGTTTCCGTGAAAACGACAAGAATCATCGCAAGGTAGTCAAATATGATAGTTTAGCTAAGGTTGAAGAATCCAGCTATAATGTTTTGCCTTCTAGAGCATTAACGCCATCAGACTGACAGCCGGACAAACAGCATGATGACATGATGCCATCCGGCATACATAGTATGCTGATTGGATAATAAGCCGTTAATACCAGGAGGCAATCGCGTGACCTTCTTTATCTCAGTAGTAGAGCATACATGACGTATCTGCATTTCTTACAAACAATCTGTTCTTGAATACCCCCCTTGTGAGAAAACCCTCTGTCAGATCATAGCAATCATTTAAGAGGCTAGCTAACAATAACGTACCAGTCAAGTTGTAGTTCATTGCATTAACTGCGATTGTTTGACCACTGTTCCGGTACACAGTCACCATCATGGTGTATGTCCCTGCCAGGAGGTCTCCGCTCCTGTACACCTTTGTAATGTTAGACTTGAAGTTGTTACGCGTGATTCGGGAATGATGAGGGCTGGCAGAGTCATCCCACATAAACTGGAATAAAGTTGAATCCACCAGATGTCCGTTGTAATCTCTCAGTTTGGCCATGAATGTAATGGCAGAGTCGAGGACGGCCGGCGAAGTGTTAGCTAACTCTAGTGTGTAATTAACTGAAAAATAATAAAACCGTCAGTCAGAATTGCTGGAAAATGAACGCAAAAGTTAACATTAAAACTTAGTATTACAGATTGAAATTATATCCAACTTCACTGCAGCTCACAACATACATGCCAAGTCAAAAGGAAACCGGAGATGACCTTGAATGAAGGTTGAAATTATTTTCTGCTCATTGACACAATTCTCAAATGCTTTAGTTATTATAATTTTCTTGTTGATTGATTTCATTTGCTGTGTAAACTGTAAACCACTAAGGCCAATTTTGCTGTGTAAATTGTAAACAACTAAAGTCAATTGTTGAACGATTTAATTTGCTGGGTAATCTGTAAATGGCCCACTAAGGTCAATTGTTGAATGATTTAATTTGCTATGTAAACTGTAAACCACTAAGGCCAATTGTTGAATAATTTAATTTGTTATGTAAACTCTAAACCACTAAGACCAACTGTTGAATGATTTAATTTGTTATGTAAACTGTAAATCACTAAGGTTAATTTGCTGTGTAAACTGTAAACCACTACAGCCAATTTGCGGTGTAAACCACTAAGGCCAGTTTTTCTGTGTAAACTCCAAACCACTAAGGTCAATTGCTGAATGATTTCATTTGCTTTGTAAACTGTAAACCACTAAGGCCAATTGCTGAATGATTTTCATTTGCTGTGTAACCTGTAAACCACTAAGGCCAATTTGCTGTGTAAACTGTAAACCACTAAGGCCAATTGTTGAATGATTTTCATTTGCTGTGTAAACTGTAAACCACCAAGGCCAATTTGCTGTGTAAACTGTAAACCACTTAGGTCAATTGTTGAATGATTTTCATTTGCTGTGTAAACTGTAAACCACCAAGGCCAATTTTCTGTGTAAACTGTAAACCACTAAGGCCAATAGATGAATGATTTTATTTGTTGTGTAACCTGTAAACCACTGAGGCCAATTGTTAAATAATTTCATTTGCTGTGTAACCTGTGAACCACTAAGGGCAATTGTTGAATGATTTCATTTGCTGTGTAAACTGTAAACCACCAAGGCCAATTTGCTGTGTAAACTGTAAACCACTAAGGCCAATTTGCTGTGTAAACTGTAAACCACTAAGGCCAATTTGCTGTGTAAACTGTAAACCAATAAGGTCAATTGTTGAATGATTTCATTTGCTGTGTAAACTGTAAACCACTTAGGTCAATTGCTGACTGATTTCATTTGCTGTGTAAACTGTAAACCACTAAGGCCAATTGATGAATGATATTATTTGTTGTGTAACCTGTAAACCACTGAGGCCAATTGCTAAATAATTTCATTTGCTGTGTAACCTGTGAACCACTAAGGGCAATTGTTGAATGATTTCATTTGCTGTGTAAACTGTAAACCACCAAGGCCAATTTGCTGTGTAAACTGTAAACCACTAAGGCCAATTTGCTGTGTAAACTGTAAACCAATAAGGCCAATTTACTGTGTAAACTGTAAACCAATAAGGTCAATTATTGAATGATTTCATTTGCTGTGTAAACTGTAAACCACCAAGGCCAATTTGCTGTGTAAACTGTAAACCACCAAGGCCAATTTGCTGTGTAAACTGTAAACCACTAAGGCCAATTTGCTGTGTAAACTGTAAACCACTAAGGCCAATTTGCTGTGTAAACTGTAAACCAATAAGGTCAATTGTTGAATGATTTCATTTGCTGTGTAAACTGTAAACCACTTAGGTCAATTGCTGAATGATTTCATTTGCTGTGTAAACTGTAAACCACCACAGTCAATTTGCTGTGTAAACTGTAAACCACTACGGCCAATTTGCTGTGGAAACTGTAAACCACTAAGGTCAGTTGTTGAATGATTTCATTTGCTGTGTAAACTGTAAACCACTTAGGTCAATTGCTGAATGATTTCATTTGCTGTGTAAACTGTAAACCACTAAGGTCAATTGTTGAATGATTTCATTTGAGCTGTGTAAACTTTGATGTGTAAAATGTAAACCACTAAGGCATTAATTGTTGAATGATTTCATTTGTTATGTAAATTGTAAACCACTATGGCCAATTGTTGAATGATTTTATTTGCTATGTATATATACCATTTTAGCATGTTTAGGATTTCATTTTCTGTGCAAACCCTTTAGGTAATAATTAGCGTGTTTAACCATTTTACAGAAGTCAATGGGAGGCTTGCGCAGTAGACACTGGGTGAACAGGAAGTACCAGTTCTGGATCAGAAAGGTGTGAAATGGTAAAACGTGAAAATCAGGGCTGTTGATTGATTTCATAGAATTGTGCAAGCATGCCATTGTTAAATGATTTCATTCAGTGTTTAAGAGGTTGGGGGTAGGGAGCAATAACATGCTGTTGTTGTTGTTGCATATTTGGTGTCACTGTTTCAAAAGTCTATTACTCAGACTGCGGTCGAGAAATATTAATGCAAAACTTGTATTAAAAAATATTTGGATGAAAACATGTTCAAAAACATTGTGAATTTGTTGGTACACAAGATCTCACTTTTGACAAATAATTCTTCAGTTCAAATGAGTTAATTTTGATATAATTTTTCCACCAAACAGGTATCAACAACGACATGACAAATTACTGGCCCTGCTCTTAAATCATCCTTGCATGTTTAGGCAAATTGTTAAAATTCATTTGCTCTGCAAACCATTATGTAAATAAATGTGTATTGTGTGAGCCACTAAGAATATGTAATTTTCCTTACAGAATTGGACTTTTATGTTCAGGGTTTGACTCTGTGAGGAAATGTTGGTAGATATATTAGACATGATAGAGGAGATGTAAATTACCATAAAACAATAATTAACACAGCAAAGCTTGAACTTAGCTTTGTGTGGGGCACTTTATATCAAAATGTCCTGTAGTCACTCAGCATTTGACATTTGGCAGCAATGAGATAAAGATTAAATTTCCATTTTTTTCATTATTGTCATTTATACATTATGTACAAGTACATAAAATAATAACATAGTTTACTGTGTTACAATGTATATTGTGATTACAAGTAGATTATCTATACACACAGTCCCCTCAATTAGCCACAGCAATCAGTGATGCTGAGTGAGGCCAATGCCATAGCAAAAGTAAACCTTGCCTCAGCAGTTTTTAACATTGTGTTAAATGGAGAATATTTCAATGTTACAACAATTTTTGCTGCAGCAGAAATCCATATTTTTGGAGCTGTGTACATGTATCGCTAGGTGAGAGCCTGACTTGTTTAATGTGTACTGTATCTGACCTGAATACATATGTACCATGTGAATACTGTTACAGGGTCATATAGATCAAACCCAAACATCCCATCCAATGTACATGTAGGTGTGTGCTGATTAATTAGATCAGGGACCTTCCCTGATTTCACACTCCTACAGTGTCAATCAATATGTTGGTGGGATGAGTATACTATCTAAGATGTACTTCTCCCCTCAATATATTACACTCCTTAATCAATATCTGTCCTTCAAACGATTATCTATAGATCTAATCCAATTTATCTTCCTTGAAACATATTATCTCAATATATAAATATACAAGTAGGCCTAAACCCCCATGTGACTTAAGTAGGCTAAACATGGGTGTAATTTATTAATATATGATACAGTACATCTACTGTTCCAGCAAATCCATTAACAGAAATTATGGTAATTCCTCTAATAATTCAATCACAGGAAGTGACATTTTCTACTATAAAATCAGGGGGTGATGAAATTTATTAGAACAGGAAATTAAAAAATGGTTCAAAATCATGCATATTACCCATTATTTTTTTGCTATTTCAGTGATCTTAAATGGTGATAAAATTGACTAGAACGGCCGATTGAATTATTAGATTAGAGAGATTACCATATGTTTCTGTTTTTCTTTTTTCTTTTCAAGAAGCGGAAGTTAACATCCAACAATGGCAGCATCTTTCATTGTGCTTTGTACATTGTGAAAAAGTATATTTCATTGTTTAAAGATCAACATGTGGTAGACACCCTGTTCTCCTAATAGGGTACTCAGTACAGAAAACACATGTTTGTCTGTCAATGTGGGTCACAGTGTTGTTTCACACAGTGTTCATCATGTTTGTGTATGTGCGTAGTCTTCATCTGAACACAATGTACATGTAGGTTTTGAAGCCCCAGAATGTGTTTGGCATATTAATGTTGATGTAGTTCAGAAGTTGAAGAGTTGCCTCAATATTTGGAAGTGTGTCAGTTATCTGTTCACAACATTTGATAAATGCATATCCAAACACATAGAACAAACAATGACAGATCCAATCTCTTAACTAGATCCATTTTTTTTACCAACTAGATTCATTCTCTGACTAACAAGACTCATTCCCGTGCAAACAAGATTCATTCTCATGTCAATCAGATCCATTCTCTTCACAAACAGATCCAATCTTCTCATTCTGTTGTCAACCAAATCTATTCCCCTATCAACCAGATGCATGTACATTCTCTGTGCAAACAGATTCAATATTTTTTTAAAAGATTACCTATCAGAATCCATTATTCCACCAACCAGGTCCATTCTCTTACTACCCAGATTAGTTCTCCTACCCAACAGGGCCAATTTCTCTTAATTTTCACACTGAACTTCGACTCCAAACACAGCTTCAAAATCAGTTATAACATGTACAGCATTATAAAATACTTCGAATGCTTACAGGAACATTCAAGCAGCTTTGTATACACACAAGTCGCCACCAAACAACACTATGAAAATGCAGTTATGTCATTCCTAAATTCTGATAAAAAAAATGGCATAAACACTGAAAAGAAACTCAAGGGTGCATACCCGAGTTCCACTGTAATGGCCCAGATTTTAGTAACCATAGAGTAGCGCTTCTAATGTCATGATTAAAATTTAGCCAATCAGTGTTTCTGTTAGACTGCCCGTTAGCAAACTATTATCAGTATGTACAGTCATTCAGAAAGTACTGAAAGAGAGGCCATTCTTATGAAACTCTAGCATGCCTTCGGTTAATTTCCAGTATTTAAAATAAAGGATAACTGCACCTTTGTAGCCTGTGCAGCGGTGCGTCTCCCAGAAGTGCACCTTGCAGTCATAAAGAACAGTAACTCTGCAGAGTATGATGTGCTTCGCAGACCAGTGTTCGAATTTAAGAAAAATTTGAACCAGTCCACCGGACTGGTGAGCCAAAAATGTAACCAGTCCGCAAATATTTTTACTAGTCCGTTAATATTAAATAAAAGATGATGTGGGAACATTTGTCATCATGAATATTTTGTGCTCTGTGATGGTTGCTACGTAATAAGAAATTAATAATTGTGCATTTCTTGAATTTCTTGAGCGCATGTGAAGATAATCAGACGATAAACCCCGTCGGCTAGACTTTGACGGCGACTTTGACTGCACGTGTCATCGCGAAAAACACTGCATCAACAAACGCCATTTCAAGCCAAACAATCAGTAGATTTCTTTCCAAGTTGATGGAGAATATGTTTAAAATTGTCCTGCTAAACATGATCAGGTCGACTGAAGCGTAATCATGTTGCTGATTTCTCGATTCCCGACCTGGAATTGGGAGCTTTATTTTTTGAAAAGATCACCAACCTGCATTACAGTCACACTTTACGGTATGCTGACCGTGTTCGCACCGCTTTACGGTTGTTCAACTTGTTGTTGTTGTCGTAAAACGCGATCGTGGTCGTGATTTCGTTGGAATTTGCTAGAATCTTTTTTAGACTCACACGATTTATTTAGACTCGGTCGGGTAACCGAAAACAGACATTCGTTTTTCATTCTTTACAAATTGTGCGGAGATATCCAGAGAAATAGTTTAGGCTACACAATGAACTGAGAGCTTTTTTGTTACCAGTCCGACGGACTTGTTGTTCAGTCACTCACACCAGTCCGTTTGATTTTTTACCAGTCTCGGACTGACGGACAGGTGCCAAATTCGAACTCTGCAGACATGCTCAACGCACCCCATTGCCAAATGCACTGGCTTCAGCACTGCAGGTATTCCTTTCCCAGTGTTTACGCCATTTGTTTCCTTAGAGTTGTGGAATGACTTACAGGAGGTGTTTTCATAGTATCATTCAGTGGCAATATATTCGCACAAAGAGCTGCTTCAAGTTCTCATAAGCATCTAAGTATATGTTTTTTTGCATTTATAATTTTTTTTTTTTTTTTTTTTGTAATGTTGTACAGCTGATTTTGGTGTTTTTGAATTGGAAGTTCGGTATGTTAGTTTGGTCCACAGTTCATACTTTTGGATATTCACGGAGGACCAATGCAGGGCAATTCTGGAACACGTGATGACGTCAGTCCCCCGCTGTTCCCCCCTCTGAAAAGTCTACAATTAACATTAAAGTTAATGAGATTTATCATAAAAAAGTACAACTCAATTACCATTCTAACATATATGTTGGGGAGCTAAGATATCTTCTTCGTCTGAAAGTTCGGTAATTTTCTCATATTTAGTTCTATATTTCAAAGCAAAAATTGTGTCCCGTCCTATCTGCCTCCATGTTAGTTCAATCATGAACGTCGCTCGCATGGGCTTACTCCATTCAACTTCGCCCATTAACGAACAACGGTGCAGATTCCCCACATATTTTATGGGGGCGCTGTGGACTCGATTTTCTCGGAGTTCGTCGGGCTTTTAGCTCTGCTGTGGCTAGATAAACATCTTACAAATATTCTACGACATTAACTTCAGAAAATCTTTGCGAAATAAAGACAAATCTTACCTTAGACGACCAACATCAGTGAAATCCAAACGACGGTAGACTGCGCGCGCGTGAAAAACGTTCCAAATTTACGCTCGGTTACAGGTTTTCAAAAAGTGGTATCGTGCACGGAAACGGACTGAATTTGAATCCGCTCAAAAGCATGCATTCCAGGAACAAGAAACCGCGATGGAAATAAAAGCAAATTCTACGAATTGAGATCACATAAAATATCACTTGCTTTGATTCCAGAATATTGCCCTCCTTAATATATGAAAATAGCTGTGTACAGTTCAGTATGTGAATAAATGTTTAAATGATATAATATTGTTAAATCTGTCAATGCAGCGTTTGCTCATTAAACGCCACTACTTTTTTTGGTGAGAGAGTGGGAAGAGAACATATATATATTTCTATCTATATTTCCATCGCGGTTTCTTGTCCGCTGGAATCTAATTCTTTTGGGCGGATTCAATTCAGTCCGTTTCCGTGCACGATACCACTTTTTGAAAACATGTATCCGCGCGTAATTTTCGAACCTTAACCTCACGCGCACCAGGTCGTCGTTTGGATTTTCACTGATGTTGGTCGTCTAAGGTAAGATTTGTCTTTATTTCGCAAAGATTTTCTGAAGTTAATGTCGTAGAATATTTGTAAGATGTTTATCTAGCCACAGCAGAGCTAAAAGCCGGACGAACTCCGAGAAAATCGAGTCCACAGCGCCCTCATAAAATATGTGGGGAATCTGCACCGTTGTTCGCTAATGGGCTGAGTTGAACGGAGTAAGCCCATGCGAGCGACGTTCATGATTGAACTACCTCCATGTTATCTGACCCCCAGTTGAATTTCCGCTGGAGGCTAACAGATCAGCCAAATCTTTTGTTCTCTGTGAGACCCGTGTTCCTCTATGTCATTGGCTTGATTATAACACCATGGCAATGATGTGGGACCATCCTTTACGACCACTCTTGGTCTACCACAAGGATCGGTGATTGCTCCCCCCCTTTTCAACTTATTCATCAGTGACATTTTCAAGAACACGGAATGTGAGAAAACTAAGTTTGCAGACGACGGCACTCTCCACGCTACAGGTCGAGACCTCCGAGCACTAGCCCTTAAGATAGGTGGTGATGTGTCTCGGGTAAAAGAATATTGCAGACAATGGCGACTAAATATCAGCATCCCGAAAACTGAGCGCTGTGTATTCTGGAGAGGAATCAATGACGCCCCGATGGAGATTGAAAATACTGTTGTCCTGGCAGAAGGTAACCCTCTAAGCAAAACAACATCGCCAAAACTGCTTGGAGTACACCTGGACCAGCAATTGACGTTCGAAAAAAACACCGACACAATTGGCAGGAAAGCAAACCGATCCTTACACATCTTAAGATACCTGAAGTCACTCCAGTCGATACCTACAAATCTCTTCATTCAGCGGTACATAAGTCTAGTAAGATCCCATCTGGAATATGCCTCCCCAGTATGGTCCATCATGAGAGATTCCTTCAAAGCCAAACTATATGGTTTCCAACGAAAAGGACTGGCACTCTGTCTTGGATTACCAGCTACAACAAGCAGAGAAGCGGCAGAAGTAGAAGCAGGCATCCTCCCTCTTGACCTTAGATGGGATGAGGCAGCGGTCAGAATGTGCCACAAAATACTATCCATGGAAGACGAAGAACCCCTACGACAGCTCTGGACACAGTGGCAAACAACACCAGCAGAGCGATATATCTCTCCTTTCGGAAACATGGAAATACTGGTGGGAGATGTCCAACAGAAGACCGGGGTAAACATGAAGGCTGTTGAGGTCACTTGCCCCCTCCAGTACACTTACCTGGCACCTTCGGGGAAAAAACCAGACCACTGGCATGCTTTTGGATCATCAAATACCAGAACAAAAGAACAGGGAACACGAGCACGAGCTTTCATAGAAGAACAGCTGCAAAAGATTCCAACAAACTCAGTATTGGCATTCACCGATAGCTCGTGCCTCAAGAACCCAGGACCCTGTGGAGCCGGAGCACTAATCCTCCTGCCAACTTCCAGACAAGAGGTAAAAATCATCCACCCTGTGGCACCCAGGGGCTCGATCCTTCTAGCGGAATTAGATGCAATCCAGCAAGTCCTGGAATATGTCCTGGCTCATGTGAATATCACCGTCCCGGAATCGTCTGAGGTGTCCATCATATCAGATAGCCAGTGTGCTCTAGGCATTCTAACTCTAAAGTGGGAATATCATAGTCACTTTGCCATCATCCAGGAGATCTTTACAACCCTGCAAATTTTACGGAGAATGGGGATGAAGATAGACTTCATCTGGGCACCAGGACATGCCGACATTGATGGTAACGAGGAGGCTGACAAACTGGCCAAGCAGGCTGCTATGATCGCCAAACATCTCCCCAATGCCAACACTGTCGCCACTGCTCAGGAGTCAAGACAAGCCGGTCGTGCCCGCTCAACAAACAAGTGGCAAAGGAGATGGGATCACACAGACTGTGGAAGACATCTCCACCTCCTAAACCCGACAGTGACGTTGAAGCGGGACTTCGATGTTCCGACACGTGAATGGCATGTTCTCCTGACCCAGTTACGAACAGGCTACTCCAGTCTCAACAGCTATAAATCCAAATTCGACAAAGACATATCGCCTCAATGCAGCTGTGGGAGAGATGAAACATCTGAGCACATCCTACTCCATTGCCCCATCTATGAAACAGAAAGAGAGAAAATGAGAGTGAGGATTTTTACAGCAACCGGTCACGCGACCATGACGTGCTCACTACTGCTAGGCTCTGACCCAGTCGACAAACTCAATACCACATGTAGCCGAGAGAAGATTACTCATATTGTGTGCCGCTTCCTCCACTCCACTGGACGCTTCGCGATAGAGGAGCCTCCTGAGAGAGAAAGCCTGTGATCCGATCCAAACCCATCTATTAACAATAGTACATTGTGGACTTACTAGTGTGTGTAGTACAAGAGTGTTTCGTAGTTATACTAGAGTTTCGCGTGCCATCGGCACTTGGATCAAGGATCAAGGAACAGGACATCGTCATGGGGCTACAAGTCACCATGATTACATAGTGGGAAACAACAACAACATAGTGGGAAATCTATGGTAACCAGTTACCTGTAACATGTGCTGCAGGGTTAAATACTTTAACCCGGTTAACAAAAAATATTATGGTAACTCATAGAGGGTCTTCTAAAACTGGAATTGGGACTCCTCCAGGAGAACAGGGTTTACCATTCATCATTATGATCACACCAGTCCACTCCTGATGCATATGGAACTGATGAATGGACACGGAACTGAGGTGCTTATGTGGAGGATTTCGCTAGAACTGGAGAATATAATTATACTCACAGACAATCCTAGGATCAAGAACAGGTCGTGTGGTTGACGACCTGGCGCCTGGTCTTACTGATCTTCCCAACCTGTGATTGTGACTCCACGGAACTTTAGGCTTTGAATGATCTCTCTTCACTCCATGATTAGAACTTACTGCACTTACAAAATACACAAGCATAAGACAAAGAGAAATCTTTCTGGATGAACGTCCACAGCAACTGATAAGTGCACTCGAAATATCTAACATCAATGTTGTTGTTGTTGTCAGTGCCATGGCGTGGACTGCAGTGCATGAAAGTTTAGCAATTTTCGTTTCCAAATTAAACTAAACAACCTACACAAAAGGTAACAGTTGTTTCCCACATAACTTCAGCTAACTACAGTCACCGAGATCGCTAGAAAATTCACATTCTGACTACTTGAAGGAAGGGAAACAAGTCTTATGAACACAGCGCTTTCGTTTCGTTTCCTTCGCTCCCATCACGAGCTGTGTTCAATTTTACCTCCAATGGCAGAAGAGCGCTTTATATTCACGTGTTCAACACCCACCAGATTCTGTCAGGTTGTTCACAACAGATCAGCCACATATTTGTAAACCATAAGATTAAGCTATGTCAGCTATAGTTCTTCCTTAATTTTATATATATTCGAATGAACATTGGACTGTGAATAAATTACTCAGGATTTCTTACCTGCCTTGAGCGTAGGCCGGGCTATTTATGTCATGGGATAACAATAACATCCTGCCCACGCAGGCCAACAATGCACCATACCTGTACCGCCCTGCCTACCGTCCTGCTATCACATACGTACAATCCTGCTACGATTACATGCACTATACTGGGTTTGTAAGTGAGTGAATATGATTTAATGTCGCTTTTTCCTTTGACAGGTGATGTTATATTAGCAACTCTGAAATATTATAAAAGGCTGTGGTTCACCTCCAATGACAGACTTGTTCATAAAGCCTTGCAGGAGGATATTAGACTGTTGTCCTTGAATGCTCAAGTCTCTTTAACTGCTTGTGTTAATCATATATGTTCTGTTCTTAATGTAACGTTGGGCAGCATTCTTACCTCTTCCTGCAAGTTATCTACCTTTGTCGAGAAACTAGAAGAAAAGTTCAAATTCCACTTCCACTGTGAATCGTCCACCGTTAATCCAATTTCTGGCACTGGTAACAAACTTCGGGCATACGGTCTCTTCAAAAAGGATATTGGCTTTTCAAGATACCTTGAAACCATCCAAAACAAAAAACATAAAAAAGCTTTAAGATTATTAAGACTTAGTTGCCATTCTCTTGAAATTGAACGGGGTCGCTATAAGAAACCAAAACTGCCAGAAAACCGACGGTTCTGTCAGTTTTGTCCCTCATCTGTAGAAGATGAATTTCACTTTGTACTTGAATGCTCAGCTTATTCCTCAACTAGAGAGAAATTAATGGAGGATCTGATTAACTTGCACAGCTTATTACCTAGTGTTCTACTAGACAAGGGAGACTATTCAGGCTAGTCATGGATCCCTTACCTACATTATCGCCCCTTATTGGGCGGTACATCTTTGATCTCAAAGAAATTAGAGACTCCAGGATACAACTGGGATAATATGAGAACCCGTTGATGGGAGCTCAGCTAACAAGTCTAATATTACATGTATTATTTTGTTATTGTTACTGTTTTGTACCAACTCGAATGAGTTTTGTACAATAAAATGAATTGAATTGAATTGAATATCACGACGTTTAGGCCCTATTCACACACGGAAACCACACGGGTATAGGGTCCTATTCCTTTTAACACCCGGGACCCCACGAGTGTGGTGCACTATTCTGTTTATCTGTTTATCACAGAGGTTTGGTACTATCTTGCTTATGACAATGGCCCACCCTCCTGCTTATCACAATGGCCAACCATCTTGCTTATGACAATGGTCAACCCATTATGCTTCTGGCCAACCCGGCTGCATAAATCCAATGGCCAACCCTCCTGCTTATGACAATGGCCCACACTCTTGCTTATGACAATGTCCCACCCTCCTGCTTATGACAATGGCCAACAATCCTGCTTATGACAATGGCTAACTCTCCTGCTCATGACAATGGCCAACCCTCCTGCTTATGACAATGGCCAACCCTCCTGCTTATGACAATGGCCAGCCCTCCTGCTTCTGACAATGGCCAACCCTCTTGCTTATGACAATGGCCAACCGCCCTGCTTATGACAATGGCCAACCCTCCTGCTTATGACAATGGCCAGCCCCCCTGCTTATGACAATGACCAACCCTCCTGCTTATGACAATGGCCAACCCTCCTGCTTATGTCAATGTCCCATCCTCCTGCTTATGACAATGGCCAGCCCTCCTGCTTATGACAATGGCCCACCCTCATGCTTATGACAATGGCCAACCCTCCTGCTTATGACAATGTCACACTCTCCTGCTTATGACAATGGCCAGCCCTCCTGCTTATGAAAATGACCCACCCTCCTGCTTATGACAATGGCCAACCCTCCTGCTTATGATAATGTCCCACTCTCCTGCTTATGACAATGGCCCACCCTCATGCTTATGACAATGGCCAAGACTCCTGCTTATGACAATGACCAAGCTTCCTGCTTATGACAATGGCCAGCCCTCCTGCTTATGACAATGGCCAGCCCTCCTGCTTATGACAATGGCCAACCCTCCTGCTTATGACAATGTCCCACTCTCCTGCTTATGACAATGGCCAACCCTCCTGCTTATGACAATGGCCAACCATCCTGCTTACGACAATGGCCCACCCTCCTGCTTATGACAAAGGCCAAACATCCTGCTGATGAGAATGGCCAACCCTCCTGCATATGACAATGGCCAACCCTCCTGCTTATGACAATGTCCCACTCTCCTGCTTATGTGTCTCACTCTCCTGCTTATGACAATGGCCAGCCCTCCTGCCTATGACAATGGCCAGCCCTCCTGCTTATGACAATGTCCCACTCTCCTGCTTATGACAATGACCAATACCCTGCTTATGACAATGGCCAATCCTCCTGCTTATGACAATGGCCAGCCCTCCTGCTTATGACAATGGCCAACCCTCCTGCTTATGACAATGTCCCACCCTCCTGCTTATGACAATGGCCAACCCTCCTGCTTATGACAATGGCCCACCCTTCTGCTTATGACAATGTCCAACCCTCCCGCTTATGACAATGGCCAGCCCTCCCGCTTATGAGAATGACCAACCCACCTGCTTATGACAATGGCCAACCCTCCTGCTTATGACAATGGTCAACCCTCCTGCTCATGACAATGTCCCACTCTCCTGCATATGACAATGGCCAACCATTCTGTTGACGAGAATGGCCAACACATTCTTGCCTAGGCTTAATTCTTAAGGAGCCTGGTACTGTGCTATCCAAACATATGAAAAAAACATACAGCTGAGAGCTAAGAGGGGTCATTCACATCCAACGAACTCCCTAGCGACGCCCTTAAGCAGGCACCATTCTGCTTTCACAGCCATGACAACAGATACCAATCTGCTTATCACTTAGGCCTACCATTCTGCTTATCACAGCATTGATAGCTGTGTGAAACAGGATAGAGCAGAGCCCCCACAGCTGTCAAGTTTTGAAGTCCAAATTCCGTGAAACTGGACACCTCCATTTACTGTGTTAAACATATGGATTTTACTCTGTAAGACTCCCATTTCACCTAGGTTATTTTTGGAAAAGGTCGCAGCAGATTCCTGGCAACTCACAGAACTTCAGAAATTTCCATGAGACTAGACAGGCCTCTGTAATAATCAGGATATTGAACCTTTGTGATAAGAAGCAAACCTTTGTGATAAACAGGATATTGGGCCTCTGATAAGCAAGATGATAGACATCTGTGATACCAGCAACCAAGAAATTTAGCCTCTGTGATGATAGGCCTCTGTGATAATCAGGAGTTTAGGCATATCTGAGAATCAAATGGTAGGCCTCTGTGATAAGCAGAATGGTAGACCTCTGTGATAAGCTGGGTGGTGGACCTCTGTGATAAGCAGAATGGTAGACCTCTGTGATAAGCAGAATGGTAGACCTCTGTGAGAAGCAGAATGGTAGACATCTGTGATAAGCAGAATAGTAGACCTCTATGATAAACAGGATGGTAGACCTCTGTGTTAAGCAGGATCGTAGACCTCTGTAATAAGCAGGATGGTAGACCTCTGTGAGAAGCAGGATGGTAGGCCTCTTTGATAAGCTGGATGGCAGGTCTTTGATATAGGCCCCTTTGATAAGCTGGATGGTAGGCCTCTGTGATAAGCAGAATAGTAGACTTCTGTGAGAAGCAGGATGGTAGACCTCTGTGATAAGCAGGATGGTAGACCTCTGTGAGAAGCACGATGGTAGGCCTCTTTGATAAGCTGGATGGCAGGTCTATGATATAGGCCTCTTTGATAAGCTGGATGGTAGACCTCTGTGATAAGCAGAATATTAAGACCTCTGTGAGAAGCAGAATGGTAGGCCTCTGTGATAAGCAGAATAGTAGACCTCTGTGAGAAGCAGGATGGTAGCCCTCTGTGAGAAGCAGAATGGTAGGCCTCTTTGATAAGCTGGATAGCAGGTCTATGATATAGGCCTCTTTGATAAACTGGATGGTAGGCCTCTGGGATAAGCAGAATGTTAGGCCTCTTTGATGACCAGAATGGTAGGCTTCTGTGATAAGCAGAATGATAGGTCTGTGATAAGCTGGGTGGTAGGCTATGGCAAGCAGGATGGTAGACCTCTGTGATAAGCAGGTTGGTAGAACTCTCTGGTAAGCAGGAGGGTAGGCTCTGTGATAAGGATGGTTGGCATGTAGATACCAATATGGTTACCTATGTATATTAGTATGGAATATTTAGATGGAAATTTTCAATTAAATTGAATCAAGTCGTCTCTTGTTACTGCATAGCCTTGGTAACCTGCTGCTATGGTAACCTTATTTCTGGACGTTTTTCAAAAATAAATTTCCATATGGTGTACATGTATGTATAATGCTATCAAAGCAACTGCTCTGGACATATTCCTTCACATAACATTAGCTCATAATCTTGGTTTCACTTATTGGGGACATCACCAAAACTCATCGGCATTAAATCCCGGATTCACAGATTTTGTACTTTCAACTACAATATTTCTGAACAATTGGTGTGCCACCATACTTAATAAAATATGGCAGCCATATTCAATATGTGTCGCTGAAACAATCTGTGCAGATGTCACACAATTGCGCGTCACCGACTTCCTTAAGAGATGACCCCAGGGTAACACAGAGTACGGTCTCTCAAAGCAAGTGGTAATTCGATATGAAAAACTCCCATTAAGAAGTTTTATACTGTAGACTTTAAATACAGGTGGTCGCTTAATACAGGTTGTCATTAGGTAGGGCTTGCTTTTCCATGGAAATCTGATTCCCGTCAGCAGCCCCGCAAAATAATTCATGGGAATACAAGAGATTCCCATGAAATTTTAGTAATCTGTATAGAAATGACAGCTTTGGATTCCTGTAGATTAAGACTGTGAGAATCTGCTTGACATCCCATAAATATTGACGAAAAGTAAAGCCTGTTTAGGGCAGGTTTGACTGTAGTTGGGTACCGTAGTGTTTGCTGACAGGCCCTTCCCTCTATTTTTCTCTTCTACCGTCAGGAGTCCTGGTAACCATGGTAACAAGTCGGCCAATCAAGTGATTCACTTTGCTTTGTTCAAAGCAGAGGTCAAGTGCCGACTTCAGACTGACAGACCATGGAATTCACTGTGATGATGTGGCCCCCCAAGGCCCTACTGTTTACAGAGGTATAGTTCAACTGTCCAAACATGTATGCAAAGGTAAAATACAGTAATTTCCCTAATAATTCAGTCACAGGAAGTGAAATTTCCCACCAAAAAATGAGGGGGTGATCAAATTTACTGGAACACCAGAATCATGGGTTATTTGAGTGAATTTAGAGGGTGATCAGATTTATTACCCTATTTCTTCTAATTATTCAGACAGCAAAACTTGACTTCAGAATACTGTGGAGAGAAATTCTGCGACCATTCTACAAATTTTACTATCTTTTCAGTTCTTGGGATAAATAACATATCGATGTCACAGAATTTAGCCTCAGTTGACATAAAGATGGCTTTTTTCTGCTTCAATCTAAAAATGCTGCTAGAAAAATTAGAAGAAATAGGGTAGAAGAACTGAGTGGATTTTTACCACAATATTGGAGGTGAGTCAATTCTCATAGAGTGATTCAATTATTGGGTGAATTACCGTACATGTAAGATAGCTCGCATAAATAAATTAAACCACATTCTGGATAGCATGGTAACATTTTATTGAACAGACCATGTCAGCACTTTTGGATCATTACATTGTAAACATAAAATATTGAGAAGCAAAGTAATTTAATGGCACTTTGATAACTTTACTAACAATTTAGCTGGAGTAATATAATGCTTGTGAGCACTGGGAGATGATATTAACACAGGGGAGAGGTATATGATTACAATGTACAATTTATGATATGTCATTTTGAGCACAATACAGGAAGTACTTTCCCAAGACAAATGTCTAATATCTGTCAGGTCAATAAGCAATGTGAGGTAATGTAATAACACTGATATGCAAATAGGTCATATCAGCAGCGAAGAGAGAGAGAATTAAGGTTTAATGTCGCGTTCAGTAATATTTCAGCAATATAGCAATGATATCAGCAGCAAATGAACTAAACATCTGTAACATTAGTTTAACTCTTAATGTTGCTATGGGATCTTACATACTTCAATTGAATTTGGTGTTCAGTGAGCTCATGTCATGAATATTTAATAGCATAATGACATCGCGGCTGCATTCGACTGATTTGTAGTCGGGGACCTTATATCTACCCTGTATTATGGTGCCACACTAGCTAGACCCAGGTTCTTAGCCAGAGAGGTGTCAGGGTGTCTTTTCGGCATCCTGTTTTGAATTTTGGCACCCTAAATTTAGCAAATTAAACATGGAAGAGATAGGAAGTAGACACTGTGTTGTCGAAAAAATCCCCCAAAATTTGAAAATTCGGCACCCCGATTTCAATTTCTGCCCAACCCTATGGCTAGACCACGGCATCACCAAAGGCTATCTCCACAAAGTTGTAGTCTCAGCCAACTAAAAACCCCTACCTTTATGTTCCCTTATGAAGCGATACTGGAACTGGAATCTCTCATCAATGCAAGCTGGTCAGATCCTAAATGATATATCCGAATGGGGAGCAGAATGGATTTAATTTTAATTAGATTGCATTAGACTAGATTAGCTAGATGGCACTGACAATTGTCAAACTGCCTATCCCACTAGACTCTTGCATAGTCTCTTGCGGTGTCGGTACATGGGGGATCATCTGGTTGGTTGGTATTCTATTGACCCCTCTTTCATGTGTAGAAATGGCTCTCTGGTGAAAGGTCACCCACTGGTACGATGCTAACAAATTACACTGTGAAATAGCACTATGTCGGATGTCATTTACTGAAGACTCGAGGTGGTTTGAGACTAATCGGTGAGAATAATTATGTACATTTCATCTTGGTATATAACTCCAGCATCAGCTCATCTCCCATGATGCATTTTGTATCTGCGTTAACACGACACACTCAGTTCTACTGTGAATATACGTCATATGTGTTTTAAGCATTCCAGCTAGTCTTATCTTAAGGTTACACACCTCTAGTTCATTTGCTTCTGGTCAAAAATATATATAGATATATATATATATGTAAATGAGATCAGCAATCAGCACATTTATATCTTCTTGTCATATTTCTGACCCTAATCTGTGGATATCCTGGCTATGGTCAACCTTACCTTGGAATATATACAACATCTGTCAAACCAAATGAAGAAAACAATAAAATGTTGTAATAACTAATATCATGCAGTTTTACATTTGAGCACGTGGCTGATAGCCAAGCTGCGAGCAGGAAAAGCAGTAATACTGAAGGAAGCAGATTAACCAACCTCTGGCTTTAGTAATTAAATAATCCACCTCTGCTTAGGAATTAAACAAATAATCCACACCTGGCTTAGGAATAAAAACAATCCACTTTCATGTATGTAAAATACAATTGTTATACAGTTATACTGAACAGTTTGTTTACATCAATTTGGGACGGGGGGCCGGCATAGATGAATAATCTTTTGAAGTTATTGTTACTAAAACATTCAGTTTTTGTCGGGTTTACCAAGGGTAAACCCTACATTAGTATCACTCTTCAGTTTTTCTTTTTCCTTCTGCACATGTGTAGTTTTGATCTCCTGCCCGGAGACTGTTCTCATTTGATGTCCCTTACAGCATTCATGCCCCTTACAGCATTCATATACACATTTGCAATGCACGGTAGCTTGTGCATTGAACGTGATAATTGGAACATTATCGCAGTAAATTTTATCTTACCAATTTCTTTTGAATTTGACTTTCCAATCTATTTTATCCGGCATCATTTGTTACGGCGGAAAGGCATTTGCGTACACTTCGCCATCCATAAGATGGCTTGCGAATCGTGTATCTCCATTATCGCGGAGCGATATCCGGTGTTTTACCGGATTCTGTTCGACCTTCATCCGGCGGAGAACAGACTGGAAAAATCTGATAAATTACAGGCTTTCATATCACTTCTGAAACAGATATTGCCTGGGCTTACAAAATATATAGGTATGTATAACTTTCGTATCATTCAAGAGGTGTGGTGGATCTGAAATTTTGAACAAGTAGTTCATCACATGACTCGAAAATGGCGAGTTACGTTGGGGTTACGTCGGTAGACCTCAGCTGATTGGCTGACGAAGTCACGTGGTATTGATTTATGGAAATTCCCTCCAGCAGTTACCGAAAGTAGGCTGAACATGGATACACACGATCCCAGGGTCAGTCTTACTGCGTATAGATGACCGGGATGGTTACAGGTTGGGCGGAAAGGGTACCGTAGTCATTCTCCACGGTCCATCGACAACCGATCCATGGAACTTTGTCACAAACGTGGTGTTCGCTTTAGATAGGGAATCGTCCTCAATGCGTTTTTGATACACACATCTGGTGGGGCTAATTTTTGTCTAAAAAGTGCCAAATTGACAATTTCTTACAGTCTACCTTATATTATAGTGGTTCAAACCTGCCGCATTGGCTTATTCTGCACTTTTCGGTGCATTTACAGTCGACATTTTCTCTTGTTGCAAAATTATGACACCTTCAACCAAAATCAAATTTTGATTGAATATTTCAGAATTATGTGTGTTTAAAATAGCTAAAATTGGTTTTGGTTAAAGGTGTCTTATTTTTGTAAAAAAAAAAAAAAAATCTGCACCAAAAAGTGCATAAAAATAAGAAAATAAGCCAATGTACCAACTTTGGTGCGTCATAAATCCGTTTTCATGCATCTGCAGCCCTTCATTATTTTGTGTCATATAACTTAGCATGTAGGCTGTACAAAATGGTCCATTTCATATCCTTTTGATAAAGGTGAAAGTTTGGCCCTGCAAATCGAACAGCTTGAGGACGATTTCCTCCCTTTTTGATCACAAATATGGGACTAATAAACCCCTCTGATGCAAGTAAACCCGACATCAGTACTTTAAGTACTTTGATTTCCAATACCATCAATATATCTATTATAAAGGGGAACGAGCAAAACATCACTGAATGGAGACCAAAAGCAAGTTACTAAACCATAGCCAAACTATGCAGGACTAAACTGTGATAGACAGATAGATAGATAGATAGATTTATGAGGTGCCAAGAGGGGATATACATGAGTATGTATGTATCATTGAGGATCAATTTGGAACTGGACACACAAGTGTTATCAGTATATTCACATGTCCAGCTATCAATGTGTTGAAACAAAATAGACAATTCACAAAATGGGCGGTATTGGCATCACGATATCATGATATCTTACCTATCATGAAGTTTGGCATTGTGTTGAACAAAATATTCATCACTGATCAATCATGTTAATTAAAAAGATGGGTTCAAATTTAAGACTGAACTGGTGATATGGACTCCAGGAATACCATCAAAGTTCGACACTCAAACCACCTCTCTTTACTGACTCCTGCAGACAGACTTTTAATAGCACAAAATTGTAGCAGTATATTTAACTGATTTACATATTTACATTCTGTTTACAATAAAATATGATCATCTGTAACAAATCATCCATCCCATTCCCTGCTAGGGTCATTACATATCTTTGTCATATTGGTTCTCACACTATGTCAGTTTCACACAATTGTCTTTGTCCAGACTGTTCAGGTCAGTTTCACATTGAACAGTTGATCAGCAATTCTAGATGGTCTAGACTGTCAAAGGTATCTGGATGGGTCCATATTTCAACATACAACTTCCTATCTGGATTATTTCACACCTGACCGTCTCACTATTAAAGTGTTCACATATTCCCATCTGACAATCTCAAACTGTCCAGACTGTTTCACATATGACTGTTTCATATTTTCTATCACACCACATGTTACTGTTTCACAACATGTCTGAATTATGTTTCACATTTATCAAATCACAGTTTGTCTGCACAGTTGTTTTTTTTTCGGTGTGTCTAGATTGTGTTTCACATTTCATAATATCACACTGTTTAGACATCTCCATGGGACTGTTTCATGGTCTAGATTGTTTCATATTTTATCTCACAATGTCTGGACTTTCACATGTCACTGTTAGGCACCGGATTCACATTTGACAATATCACACTTTGCCTAGACTGGAGTTTGGCAAGCCAAACAGTGTGTCTAGACAATGCCAAATCCTTGAGAGTTT
Organism: Hanleya hanleyi; assembly: GCA_036873755.1. Classification (NCBI taxonomy): domain Eukaryota; kingdom Metazoa; phylum Mollusca; class Polyplacophora; order Lepidopleurida; family Hanleyidae; genus Hanleya; species Hanleya hanleyi. The sequence goes on from JAVTVY010055133.1 coordinate 58,550, forward strand.
TCGATTGCATGGACAAGTTTTTGATGGAGTCGTTCTTTTGTGGTATATTCTGGCAGATCGAGCAGATTAAAACAGGTGTGAGCCACGGGCAGGAACTCCTCTCCACCGCCCACACGCTGGATAATGAGCTACAACACAGAACAGAACAGGGTTTGTAACAATACTGGTCATACTTTCACGAAGTGTTTGTTGCCTTTTGTATTGAGGTCAGAGGTCTGTCGCGTTTTGCATTGAGGTCACAGGTCTGTAGTTTTCTGTATTGAGGTCACAGATATATGTATTCTGTATCGAGGTCACAGGTCTGTAGTGTTTTGTATCGAGGTCAGTTGTTTAGTGTTTTGTATTGCGGTCACATCTCTGTAGTGTTTTGTATTGAGATCACATATCTGTAGTGTTCTGTATTGAGGTCACATGTCTATAGGGTTTTACATGGAGGTCACAGATCTGTAGTGTTTTGTATTGTTATCACAGGGCCGTAGTGTTTTGTATTGATGTTACTGATCAGTAAGTTCTCGTATTGAGGTCAGAGATTTGTAGGTTTTCGTATTGAGGCTACAGGTCTGTAGTGTTATGTATTGAGGTCACAGGTCTATAGTGTTTTATATTGAGGTCACATATTTGTAGTGTTTTGTATTGAATTCACAGATCTGTAGACCTTTGACCTGTTGTTCACATGAGCAACATGCCTAAGTTGCATGAAAGTGGCATGTAACTGATGATATAACCTGGACAAGGTTATAAAATGCATTCATTATTAGGTATCATGACCTTGACCTTTGAAAATAAGATTCCAAATGAATAATATGCTAATTTTGATTCACACTGGGTAACGCACTTGTACCCCTTCTTAACTCTTTGCCCCATGGAGGCTTACTACCATTGCCCCATGGCGACGCCATTTGACGCCCCTTCCTAGTCCATGATGACGCCATTTGATGCCTTATGTAATAAATTAATTAACCTCATTCAATAATATTTTATTTCAGAAAATATTAAACATGCTAAATTATTGGTCACTGTAAAAGTAATAAGAAAAATTAATAAACCTTTGACCCCAGCCCTCCAATACATTTGTACCTGACAATTTACAGGTGATCACCAAAAAGGTCTATGGGGCAGCCTAGAAAAGCCTGTATGGTTTAGAACGGGGCGTCAAATGGCATCAACATGGGGCAAAGAGTTAAGGATTGATGAAATGTATACGGTAACTCAAGAAATTGTATAGACAAGCTGAGATGTTAGAATGAAGGACAGGGCTAAAATGTAACAATTATTGTTATATTAGACAAAGTTTTCTCACCCTGACTGCTTTCATTCCTAATATAGGTATCCTGTCGCTACCTGTCAAAAACACTGAAAAAGACAAACAAACTTTATTTATGTTACAGATGAGTACAGATTTTCCAGCATGATAAAATCTTATTAGAGACATAATATTTGAGGCTTGGAGTAAAGGTGGAACCACATCAGAGCAGAGAGTGAGTGAATATGATTCAACATCGCTTTCAACAATACCTCAATCATATCACAATATGTGGGTCCTATTTGCTTTCAATTTATTTCCGTTCACCCAGAACCCCACTGGAGGGGTCCTATTCCCTTTCACACTCAGAAATCCTACACGTGAGGTCCTATTCCTTTTCACACCCAGGATTGCCAATGATGAGTCCTATTTCTTTTCACACCCAGAAACAACTTGGGTGTCCCAGTTAGTCACCGCTTACTACAAGTTGTCTGGGAAGCTGAGGACCTTAATTTTTTCAATGACATTGGGTGTGCAGAGCCACACCACAGGTCAATCTTCGAAAGCCCCATGGGGCCTAGGGAGATGATGATGGAATACTTACATAGAAACTTCTTTTTCTCCTCTAGTGAGAGATCATGGAAGACCTCCCAGAACAGTTTGATGGTGGGATGATAGCGGTGATATTCCCCTTTGTACTCGGTGTTCTGAAAGAAAGAGAGAGGAAAGGTTGTATGCTACCATACACTGATATGTCATACCAGCAGTAGGGGGGGGGGGGATTTGGCTTAATGTCACACTCAAGTTTGTTTCACTTATATGGTGACAGTCAGTTTGGTTGGTGGAGGAAGCCGGAGTACCCGGAGAGAACCACCGCCCGTCGGCAAGTAACTGACAAACTTCCACACATGGACCAGCGGGGCTCGAACCCGTGCCGGTTCAGCGGTGTGAGGCTAGCGGTCACCAGCAAAGCGCCTTAGACCACTCGGCCACCGAGGGCCCTTTATTATATACCAGCAGTAAACAACAATAGATCAGGGTCAGATAAATTCTATTGATCCATATGAAATGTTTCCATGGTTATTGTCTCAGCAGTTGAAGTCTGAATCCATCCAGAGATTACAAGTTGAGACTGTGAAGTATTTTTAACACAGATAACCAGATCTTATAAACTCGGTAAAATGGGTTGCAGCCATTCACCTGTACTGTTATAGTTGACTCAATGATTTGGTAAGCCTGGGTACAATTCTTTATATTTTGTGTCAATCAAAGAGCAGGGAGAGGGGGGTCAATGTCACACTCGAGGTTATTTCACTCATATGACATCAGCCAGTTTTTAGATGGAGGTGGAAGAAGCCTGATTACCCGGAGAGAACCACCGCTCATTGGCAAATAACTGGCAAACTTCAACACATGCATCAACTGGGCTCAAACCCATGCTGGTTCAGTGGTTTGAGTCAATCAAAGAATGATGATGGTGGATATACATGAAGAGAGTGACAGTTACCATGGTTACCCTGTATTAACTGAACAATGCTATATACCTTAATTAACTAGTCTATACACATTGAAGGGCATGGAGCACATTCTCCTCTGAAACTGGCTAATTCAGCTATGACTGGTGGCCATAGAATAGCCACAATGAAGCAATCTAATCAAAGTTAAATCCTATCTGCTCCCCATTTGGATATGTCGCTTGTAGGATCTGACAGGCTTGCAGTAACTCGCGTGTTAACCAATCCCGAGAACACTTCATAGTGCTTTGAAGGGAACATTGATGACAAAGAATTTTTGGTTGGCTCAGCCAAATTAGCCGGCTCGCTGGCGGGGTGTCTTTTCATGTTGCCGCGGTCCTGACATTGTGGCGCCATAACACAGGGTAGATAATATTATATGAACTGATCTTTTGTGTAAACATTGGGGTAAATGGACACGGTGAACCTATCTCCCTCTCGATTGCAAATGGATGAGTCCAGATGCGACCATGATGTCATAATGCTATTAAATATCCATGGTATGGGCGCTCAGAACACCAAATTCAACTGAAATACGTAAGATCATATATAAGCGACATGTACGATTAGGGAGCATTGATAGGATATTAATTTATTAAGATTGACAATAAAGGTGCATACAACATCTCAGTGAATTCCTCAGACTCTGTCCATACAATTTGATCTTCCTCTCCACTCACCTTCTCTAATTCATGGAAATCATAATTCTCATTGCCTACAATCATGGCTTCTAGTTCTTTGGGATGAAATAACTCCTGTAAATAGATATAGTCAGACATGCTCAACCCTGTACTATACATGTGTCTAGGGCACAATTCAAACTTTCCAAATAAATGCGAAGTACTTTGCTATGTTAGTCATATTGTACAGATACATACTTGTATTCATCAGGAAATATGTTTAATACTAGGATGTTTTGGAAGTGAAGCAAAATAAAGAATCAAAATACAATACTTGACAAACATCCTTTAAAATTCTGTGCGAGCCAGCCTGACATACTATGATTTAATGTATATCAATGTCCTAAATCAATCATTATTTGTTTTTCTTCTAATTTGATGGCCCCCCCACTGAGAGGGTATAAGCCTCAATTTTACATGCATTTAAGCTGCAAGCATTGTAGACTGTTTATATCATGTACATAACCAACTCTGATGACCAAGAAAAATTCATTTTCTTACAACCAAAATAAAAAAATACACTAATATAGTGTAGCATGCAGGCTTGTTATATAAGGACTTGAAGTCACATGCCACAAAGGCAAATGACTGGCCAACTTAATAGGATTTGGTAGGCTTAGATGCACACATGTGAGCCGGAGAGAATACCAAAGGGAAAACCTGTTGCACTCAACATGCAGGACTTATTCCAAGGGACTCACAGAAAGAGAAAGACTTTCATTTTTAGGCCTAAAGCTCCTTACTCTACTCACTGTAGCAAAGTATTTTATGAAGTTAGTTCCAGTAATGAAATCGGCAGGAACATATTAAACCACTCATGCTTTCCCAATATCATCAATGAGAATGCTGGCTCCAAACATCCAATTCCAAACAGATGTATTTATTCTGAAACAGTACCGAGTATAATTCATTCTTATCTGACTAACAAGATGGATAATTGTTGAAGTACCTTACCAAAACTTTCCCACCGCAGACCTTGTGGAAACCTTCATTGAACGACTTGAATTTAGCCTCCACAGACTTGTTAAAGATGTAATCAATATAAGCTTCCACATACTCCTTCCTGAAAATAATTACAAATGGTTAAATCCATCCCAAGATATTCAAATACAGTAGGTCCTCTGATGTCTGATCAGAACAACATCAATGACTATGTATGGTGTTTCATATTGAGGTATCAGTAACTAAGATGATCGGCGGGCTGATATTCTCAGTGAGTGAGTGAATATGATTGAACGTCGCTTTCAACTATATTTCAGTCATATCACGACATTGGGTCCTATTACTTTTCACACCCGGGAACCACACGGGTGGGTTCCTATCCCTTTTCACACCCGGGAACCCCATGGGTGCCTCAGTTAGTCGCCTCTTACGACAAGCTCTCTGAGGAGCTGAGGCCTATTCCTACCATAACCTGCGGTGTGCACAACGACATCCCAGCTCAATCCCCGGAAGCCCCACGGGGCCTGATAGTCTCAGTCATCTGCACATTATACTAGTGTAGGTCATGGAAGCTTCCTTGCTTGCTAGCATAGCTCTATCATGCACTGTCACCCACTTTTTTTTTTGTCATTCTCTCCTTAACCCACTTCCCTGGTCATTCTCTCCTTACTAGCACCACCATCCAATTCCCTGATCATTCTCTGATTACTAGCACCGCCACCCACTTCCTTGATCATTCTTTCCTTAACCCACTTCCCTGGTCATTCTCTCCTTACTAGCACCATCACCCACATTCCTGATCATTCTCTCCTTACTAGCACCACCACCCACTTCCCTGCTCATTCTCTCCACTCACTTCCTGGTCGTTCTTTCCTTAACCCAATTCCCTGGTCATTCACTCATTACTAGCACTGCCACCCACTTCCTTGGTCATTCTCTTCTTTCTTGCACCGCCACCCACTTCCCTGATCATTCTCTCCTTACTAGCACCACCACCCACTTTCCTGGTCATTCTCCCATTACTGGCACCACCACCCACTTCCTTGGTCATTCTCTCATTACTGGCACCACCACCCACTTCCTTGATCATTCTTTCCTTAACCCACTTCCCTGGTCATTCTCTCCTTACTAGCACCATCACCCACATTCCTGATCATTCTCTCCTTACTAGCACCACCACCCACTTCCCTGCTCATTCTCTCCACTCACTTCCTGGTCGTTCTTTCCTTAACCCAATTCCCTGGTCATTCACTCATTACTAGCACTGCCACCCACTTCCTTGGTCATTCTCTTCTTTCTTGCACCGCCACCCACTTCCCTGATCATTCTCTCCTTACTAGCACCACCACCCACTTTCCTGGTCATTCTCCCATTACTGGCACCACCACCCACTTTCCTGGTCATTCTCCCATTACTGGCACCACCACCCACTTCCTTGGTCATTCTCTCTTTACTAGCACCACCACCCACTTCCTTGGTCATTCTCCCATTACTGGCACCACCACCCACTTCCTTGGTCATTCTCTCTTTACTAGCACCACCACCCACTTCCTTGGTCATTCTCTTCTTTCTTGCACCACCACCCACTTCCCTGATCATTCTCTCCTTACTAGCACCACCACCCAATTCCCTGGTCATTCACTCATTACTAGCATTGCCACCCACTTCCCTGGTCATTCTCTCCTTACAAGCACCATCACCCACTTCCCTGATCATTCTCTCCTTACTAGCACCACCACCCACTTTCCTGGTCATTCTCTCATTACTGGCACCACCACCCACTTCCTTGGTCATTCTCTCTTTACTAGCAATGCTACCTACTTCCCTGTTTATTCTCTTCTTAGCCTATGGCATGAACATGCTGGTGTAGCTAGATCTCCACCATTCCAAACCACTATAACCTGCATACAGGCATCTCACTTGGGCTTTTAAAAAAATGGGGCCTTTTCCAAAACAAATATGGGGACAAAATGTTGTGAAAATGTACACAGTGGTTAAATGAATGTGTAAGCAATTGACATTCAATAAGGTCGTTGTTATCCTTGAATTTGAGCAATCTGGGTTGGGCATGATGTCAGACAGTTGCTTGACTTTCTTATCCACTCCTTTTCTGTTGGCTGTCAGACTGTAAAACCAGTCAGTATATCAATACTCTTGGTTGTTGTTGTTGTTTTTTTTTTGACAGACAAAAAACTCCTGAAAAGCAGGACATATTCAGGAAAAGTATGACAAATTCTGAAAAAGTACAAGAAGTATGACAAGTGAGAGGCCTGTGCATGTACTCCCTGTGTGTCCTCATTAATATATAAATAATGATGTCCATTGTTAGTTGCCATACCTGTTATCATTGTTGACAGGTATGCTGGCCCCATCTGTCACCAACTCCATAGTCTTCACTTCTCCAAAATGATCCTCACTTATCTGAAGTGTATATAGCATACTGACAGTAGTCACCCTTGATATCATTCTTTATCCATCAGAAATAACCACAGTAGTTTGAGGACAATCTGTGTCATTTATTCACAAGAATCTCCAGTCTACTGGACCATCTTTTGCTCAGGAATATTCTCCATACCATTCAACTGTTAAACTTGAGTGTGTTAGAATTCCAACCAGAAATAAACACGGGAGATCCTTTTTGTTTTGACCTGAAGGAAAGGAGAGCCCATAGACTTCAAAATACACCCCACCAACATAGAACAGGAGAAATGTCAGGTACAATGTTCTGTGTCATAGGAAGTAGGAACCAATTACTTGATCAAATGAATGTTTTCAGGCATTTCTGTGTTTTGGGCCCCAGTGACCTTGTCCTTTGACATTTCAACATCAAGGTGAACAGGGTTTTACTCTACCCCATAGCTAAGACACATCAAAAGTCATCAATATGAGCAGCCCCAAACACATCGATACCACAGGCAAGTGAAGTTGAAAGATGGACAGGCAAAGCGTGAAAGCGCAATATATGCCCTTTACACACAGGCATATGACAAACTTTGAGATTTTCAGTTAAAAACCTATTCAGATGGTGAAATCCAACTCCTTCTCAATTTTCAAATAAAAGTTCTAAGTGTACTGAAATTCTAATCATTATTCACTGTTTTATATTACGTTGATGAAGAATAACTTACCTGGAAAGTGAGATCAAAGATATCCACAACATCATCGCCCTCATACTCCAACAGACTGGCCAAACTCCTAACAGAGAATACATCAGACATGGGAGCAGTTTGAATATAATACTAGAACAGTCCCGTCTAAAGGTCAATACTAGAACAGTCCTGTCTATAATGTGTCTACAGGTCAATACTAGAAAAGTCCTGTCTAAAGGCCAATACTAGAACAGTCCCGTCTATAGGTCAATTCTAGAACAGTCCTGTCTATAGGTCAATACTAGAACAGTCCCGTCTATAGGTCAATACTAGAACAGTCCTGTCTATAGGCCAATACTAGAACAGTCCTGTCTATAGGTCAATACTAGAACAGTCCCATCTATAGGTCAATACTAGAACAGTCCTGTCTATAGGCCAATACTAGAACAGTCCTGTCTATAGGTCAATACTAGAACAGTCCCGTCTATAGGTCAATACTAGAACAGTCCCATCTATAGGTCAATACTAGAACAGTCCTGTCTATAGGCCAATACTAGAACAGTCCTGTCTATAGGTCAATACTAGAACAGTCCCGTCTATAGATCAATACTAGAACAGTCCTGTCTATAGGCCAATACTAGAACAGTCTCGTCTATAGGCCAATACTAGAAAAGTCCTGTCTATAGGCCAATACTAGAACAGTCCTGTCTATAGGCCAATACTAGAACAGTCCTGTCTATAGGCCAATACTAGAACAGTCCTGTCTATAGGCCAATACTAGAACAGTCCTGTCTATAGGCCAATACTAGAACAGTCCTGTCTATAGGCCAATACTAGAACAGTCTCGTCTAAAGGTCAATACTAGAACAGTACTGTCTATAATGTGTCTATAGGCCAATACTAGAACAGTCCTGTCTATAGGCCAATGCTATAACAGTCCTGTATATAGGTCAATACTAGAACAGTCCTGTCTATAGGTCAATACTAGAGCAGTCCTGTCTAAAGGCCAACACTAGAACAGTCATCTATGGGACAATACTCTGTCTACAGGCAAATAGTAGAACTGTCCTGTCTATAGGTCAATACTGGAAAAGTCCTGTCTATAGGTCAATATTAAAAGTCCTGTCTATAGGCCAATACTAGAACAGTCCTGTCTATAGGCCAATACTAGAACAGTCCTGTCTATAGGCCAATACTAGAACAGTCTCGTCTATAGGCCAATACTAGAACAGTCCTATCTATATGTCAATACTAGAACAGTCCTTTCCATAGGCCAATACTAGAACAGTCCTGTCTATAGGCCAATATTAGAAGTCCTGTCTAAAGGCTAATACTAAAATCGCTTACTGATTAAATTTCTACCAGCCATTGCTAAACTCAAACCAGCGGGAGGTCAAGGTTGAAGGTTGTTGAAGAATCAATCAGATTGTGATTTTGAGAAAATGAGAATGATGAACACAGAGGTCACACTGCAATAGCCAGTAAGATCATCCTGTTCATACTGTTTGAAGAACAGACTAAATATTTTGCGGTAACTGGTATATTCAAAGTTGATATGGGCCTACCTTTATATTTAAAATTATAACTCTAACAGTGGTAACAATTCTCTTTCTCATCCCCTGATAATCTGACATTGTTTCCACAAGTTAGACAAATGCCTGCTGGTTATTTTGATCGCCTACCCGTCATGGTGACCAGTTGAAAGCAACAAGTCACATACAACTTTACAAAGGGGTCATCTCGAATTTTCGAATATCATTTTTCCATTCGACTATTCAAAATTTTAACATACTGTGAAATGTATTCGGCTATTTGTTTCAACTCAATTTGATATAGTAGGACACCATAGAAGATACATGTGAATACGGTATCATTCGGCATCTTTTACTATAAAGTATGTGGACCAGAAGATAATACGGATATGGACAAATTCACATGACCATGACCTGTAAGTGTAAGTCTCGCATGAAAATAGACGAGACTGGTGACAGAGGTTAAGGGGAGACATGGGTTGACTTGGGCGCATATGCTGGATCTCTGGTTCTGCTAGACCTACGACCATGAAATTTTGTACAGGTGCAGATGGATAAAATATGATTGTATGCAAATTTTCATGGTGGTCACGTGAATAGAACCACACCAGCAGCGCCACCTGGACATTTTCAATAAACGTCACGAAGAAAAATCATTTGACCTGCGTTTTGATTTTTATTGCACAAAACATTTATATTTTACATTACTGAGCGTGTATGCACATTATTAGAACATTTTTATATGGTATTATGGTGATAATCATTGATTTACACAACTACAAAGTTGGTAATACTTTTCACTGAAAAAAATTGCCACAAAAGGTTCCCAGGTAACAGCCACATAACATAATTTCCCACTGAAAACCATTTAATAATGTGTGTTCATATCGTAGGAATATTCCCTGAATTTTTCTTGAAGATCCATAAATAAATAGCGGCAAACGATTTTTCCTTAGGAACGATTTCGGCCGGAAAACTGATTTTAGAGAAAATGGGCTATAAACATTTGCTAGCCAAACGGTTGGGTGTACGCCATCAAAGTGGCACTCTGGAGCGTAAAAACTGTACTTTTATTCGGTTTCTACAGCCACGAGTCGTTTCTACTATTTCTTTGACAACTTGGTGCATTCCAACGATACAAAAATTGTGTATAGGCATCATTTATTGTTTCTTTCACGCTTCAAACAGTTGAAGCGATCAAACATCCGCCATTTCGATCTGAGCGGTTGCTAAGGAAGTGACCAGACACTCCAATTGACGTCACTCGGGAAGCTCCATATCCCCCGAAATGATATGGTAATGAGCTTTTGCCATACAAGGAGATGTTTCCGAGACCCCGAGCCGTATGATATTGAGCTTCTGCCATATATGGATGTTTCCGTAACAGTTCTACGAGATTTTCTCTCGGGAATACACTGGATTGAGGCAGAGATTGTTGATCTAACCCAAATTCAAGTTACAGCTTAGAACTTCTGCTTTCCAACACTGTGCGGACATATGCTGCAACAAAAACAACGCCAACGATAAAAGGCTGTTGTCAACGACCAAAACTTGCCGTTTTCAGCGGTTTTTGGCGAATAATGACAGAGACAGTTTAACAACATGAGTAATTGAGTATTAATTAAACTATTTTCAATGATCTTGTCAGCCAATAAATTTATTTATGTGAAATTTGGGCACATTATGAACGTAAAAAATACAAAATCTCATTTTCCATTTTTCTATTGATCAGCCCTGATACGTCAACGCGCGTCTCCCCTTAAAGAATAATTCTCAAAAGCAAGACTGTTGTTTCCTAATGTCCTAACGTCTTTGTGAATGGCCTCCGGGCATCTGTTCAAACTCCATGGAATCACGACACATGCTTCAGTGTCAATGTAAAATAGAGAATCTTTGTGAGAATTACAGCCATTACCTCCCCTGAATCAGTTCCCATCTCGAGTTCTCTCAATCTTCTCTGTAATAATGTAGCATCTCTCCATGCAGAGTGGACACTGCATTATCAGAATTGAGAACATGTCATCCAATCTCTTCTGCCATGGATCATGGTGCCATTTTTCACATCGTTTGTCGTGGGGCAGGACCATAATGATGCAGGTATGAGTCAGATTTGGAGAATGAGTAATCCTTAGGTATAATCCCTCTCCCCAAGTAATATTCATTCTGTTTGGGAGCTGAATGATGTACAGTCTGATTCGGAAAAGGTTTTATCTCCCATATATCACTAGAGGCGCATTGGTACTGGGGGCTTCCGATAAGTACCAAAGCCTCTCACAATTAGTTGAAGTAATTAACAATTCAAGTATTCTTTAATATTAAATATAAAATTATACAAGAGCTATCGATCAAATGTACAAATTGTAGGCAGATATTATCCGTAATAAAAAAGTTTTTCAACAAAGTCTGGAATAGTTTCTCAATCTATAATTGGAAATTATTGCAAGGACCTTTGATAAAGGCAAAAAACGAAAAGCAAATTTTTTTGCCTCTGACCTTAAAGAGCAACAGTGAATCAAAGGGAGATAATAAACTTTCCGAATAGAGCTATACATGTGCTTGAGACTGGTGAGTGCAGACTAACCTTCCTATAGTGGGCATCAGATCCTTCATATCATCAAGAGTCACCGGTCTACAAACAAGGAGTAATAATAATAACTAGATAAATCAATTAGAAAGGTAAAAGTATAAAACTGGTATCATATTAACTGTATCTGCAATCTTCCAGTTCCAACATGTCAAATAGTGTTGAAAAAGTGGAAGCTATTGAGCCAGTTATACTGTAAGTACAGTGTGCTATGATCTGTAACTGACTGACAAGATAAATCTCATTAACAATCCAAAGGATACAAATGCCGAGCTATCATGCACTGATTGATTAAACTGTGATATCTCATTGTTATACTGTAGCATGCAGAATGACATAATACTGAACCTACCTCTTGAGCAGTTTCTTGTACAATGCCAGAGGGAAATGCATATCAATGATGGTGGAATTGTAGATAGCTAACCCACACAGGACTCCTATCAACTGGAACATGGACTCTTCCTCAAATGACTGTAAGTACAGGTAACACACAAGTAACATTGATAACACAGAGTCCACCAAATATGTGCAGATTTTCCATCGAATTCATAAAAGCATGGAATTTGGCACAGAGGTAGAGGAAGGCATCAGAAACATTTTTGGATATGGAGCCACTGCAAACTACCCCTGGAAAGCTATACGGTTGCCATTTTGCAAAATGGTCGCCTGATTTTCATTTCAAGCATATTGGGCACAGCTTTATACTATTTAGCAAACCTACTGTGCTACACTTTGATTTTTAAAGCAGAATGGTTGAACAGTGCTACAGTATTATGCGACAGTAACATTTAATTAAAGGAAAGAAAATAATAATATTGATGATGTTGATAAGCACTTTTTCACAAACAACATTTTTACTTCTCTCAAAGCACAACAGAATTAGAAATATGGACATGCGGGAGCAATCATTGTGCCATTTCATATTAGGTTTTTGTAGCCATTTCTCAAGATGGTCACCATGAGGCAGAACTGTTTATGGCATTTTCATTCTGGGTATTACCGAGAGAAGTAAGCATCTCTGCAGTCAAATATTAGGGCTATGTGAAAGATTAGGCCATTAACGTCACTTTCAACAGTTTTTCAGTTATATCATGATGACCCAGTCACATTATCCTGATACCTGAGATACAACACATATCACGAATCGTTAGATTCTTGGTATGTGCTTTAGAATAGATTAACCAGAAGACTATACTGTGAAGTCATGTGGCTCTGTCAGTATGTCGGCACCTCTTCCCATTTCCCACTTCCCTTATATGCGTTGTAATTTTTACCTGTATATGGCGAGATTCTGCTGGTGGACGTTTCGTCCCCGAGGCTCGCCCCCTGTACAGACCTTTTGGTCTTTGATATATGTTGGCATTGTGGGAAGTTGATGCTGGGTCGGCATGAGGCCTTACAGACTAGTCTTTTGTGTTAAATGCGGTCATTTTCATCTGACGACAATACAGCTCACCAATCCCCAGTGTAATTTGACCTATCCTCTTCCATATATGCGCCAAACAAGGAATATACAAGTTTCATTTTGTAAGTCTTTAGTATGACTTGGCCTGGGATCAAACCTTGGACCTGGCTCTTGCAAGGCGAGAGCTCACCACAGTGGAATGTAGCATCTGTCAGAAGATGCATGAAAAGCAAAATGTAATTATCTGTGAGAATGTGTATGTGATAATGCTATGATAATGTGTTTGACGAGTATGTACTATCGGTGGTAATGTAATTAGATGATATGAACTGACCTGAGGATTGAACCAGAGTTGACGGGACTCCTCGTGGTATTTGAACATGCCATATTTAGGGTCGAGCACCTCTCTTAAGATAAGCAGAAAGAACTCCTGAAAGTGCAGATGATAGACATCAAGAACAAGGACAAACCAGTGCACTGTAGGTAACAGCTTTGAAGAGACTTGAAATGTTAGCCTCATAATACAGGACAAAACTATCTTGGGATATAGATTGTGAATATACTGATGATGATTTTAAGATTTTGGTTATTTTGAGGGCAGAGAAAGGTGGCGGAGGGAGAGAGCATGAAATTATACACCACTGTCCATTCAATATCGTCGAAGGAACTGAACCAGTCATTTAATCATACGGCACACCGGTGCACTCAGTCATCTTCCCCAAAGAGTTTAGTGGGGTATTGACATTATAGAATGTTCTATAAAACATCAGACCATTTTAGATATTATTAAAATAAAGTAGAACAATCAGTATCAAGATGGGTTACAGGTAACAGAAAAACACGCAAACAAAGGAAACAAAACATCAACGACTTGTTTATCTCTCCGCATGCTATTACAACCCAACCTTTTTAACTCCCCCTTCATCTACAGCTTCCTCACCGACAAAGATCACCTGAAATGAGAGGTAGATAAAGACTAGGTGAGAACATGGCGAGATATCTCATAACGACCAAATGTTACCTTTCTGACACCGCCTGCGTCTATCGCCTCTTCTCCCAAAAACAAAACCTACAACACAAGCAATCGCTGTCAATGGTGATAATAAACACCAAATTATTCTCCCTTGAAAGTTGACTGTACTTACTGGCTATGTTTTTATATTTTTGTTTGTAGCTTAATCCTGAAAAGCATGTTAACCTCTGTGACAATTTCCCAGCCGAAATCATATCGATCCATTCTGCACCTGATAGTGTTTCCAATATTCAACAGATTGAACATAATCAAATGCACAGACGAGCCTGCCATGATCATTTAATTGTCTAAGAACTGTCAAATTCTGTCTCAAAATAGTGGGAACTTGATAAAACAGTCAGTCTCATTGGATGGAATATATACAGTCTGAATGGACATGCTTCTTTTATAGCCAATCAAATACTCTGTTATGTAAATCTTAGTTGCCAAGCAAGGAGACATATTTTTTTACAAAAACATAATCCACTAATTCATGTGTAGAGTGAACAAAAACAAGGTAAAAGATATGACTGATTATACCTTCAAAATGTAGGCTTAAGCTTTATTTATCTAAATATACCATTGTTTATGAGGTTCTACAACTACGATGTTAATATATTTCAACTAGCAGAGTCACAGTTCTACAGCATCAATGTGATCATAAGCGGGGTTGATCACAGCGCACTAATTCTGCTAATAGTGTGCTTTCCATTGATCAACTTGCATCACATGACGATACAGCAAAAACTGAGTGATGGCGCCAATGGACCATCTGACCAACAATATTATTATATAATTACAAAAATGGAACGCACCTCAGGTCAATCAGGGTCATGGTAGTATAGTGCAGGTGACAAATTAAGCCGCCAAAAAAGTTGTACGGCAACAGAAAATGGAAAAGGGCTTCGTCCTGTTCTAGACAAAAATGGTGGGGAATGTATGCTGAATGCAGGTATTTTGTGGCTGAGAATATTAGGGAATAATTTTTTCTCAAGATGTACTCAACTGATTTACTACATATATAAAGTAAGAACGTTTTTTAGTGGTTTGTGACCTTCATTTCAGACAGGCAAAATCAGCCTCAGCACCAGAGAAGATTAGCGATATGTCTAAAGACTGCAAGCTCATGTCACTGTTCTCATCTTGGCAAACATGATTCATGTGTCTGATGATATGCAGGGCATGCAGTCTTTAGACATATCACGGATACCCAGATCCCAGGATGAGGCCAACACATCAAGGGAAGCAATTTCTCTAAATACTGCACTCAATGACACCCTTTACAATGTCCGATTTATAGTCAACACAATTACTTCATAGCAAAAACTAGAAATATTAACACCAGAAAATTTAATATTACATGAAAATGTCATTGAGGCATCAGTGTATATGAATGTACGGACTGGTCAACTCGGCCTGGAACTTCTTCTTATATTCTTAAAGTCTGTATTTGTCATTAAACATTAAACCATTTAATCATTAGTTCTGAATGTACATATCACCAGATTTCAAGTGGGAGTAATAAATATGTAGAGAACGATGCAATACAAGCAATTATCTGGATGAGAAACACGCAAAAATTAAGTTTAGATAATACCAAAAATTTGAATATCATCTAAACAATAGAAATGAACAAATGCAGTAAATTAACGTGAAAATATTAGTGAAGGGTTAATATCATCAAAACCTTACAGCTAATATCAGTGAAGGGTTAACGTTAGCATCATCAAAACCTTACAGCTAATATCAGTGAAGGGTTAACGTTAGCATCATCAAAACCTTACAGCTAATATCAGTGCAGGGTTAACGTTAGCATCATCAAAACCTTACAGTTTCAGATTACACTGGATATTAAAACATGCAGCTTCGCAAAAAGACCGAGCCCTTTAGGGTGGCACATTTGAGGTTGCACATCATTGGCAATGCACATATTTGAAATGACAAACATACAAATATGGTTTCTATATCAGTGATGTTGAAGTTGGATTGAAAGAGGAACTATATTATAAAACTTGAAATAAAGATTACATTTCTTTTTCAAAGTAAGCATATACAGCTCATTACGTATATGTACATGTATAGTTAGAAACAATTGACCGTGCAATTTGGACCACGTTCTTGGTGTAACTTTGTGTCATGATATGTGAATTATATAATCCCTTTTCTGACAGAGGTATTAACAGTGTAATAGTTGGAGTAGAGGTATCATTTACAGCATGGAATGGGACACCAGCCTTGTGGGTAAACCCTCACATTTGTATGCAAATAAAACAATATAATGACAAATGTTTTCAATCATACATGTGTAAGCTACATAATAATGTGCACTGGTAAAACTGGGACACCACAAACTCAGTTTTAATTAATATAGTAAGTTAAATGTGTGGACACAAATATGGTTCGTGTAAAGCTTAAAAGGTAAATCATAGGATGTGGAATGGACGGGTTTGATAGCAAAATTGAAGAAAATTTTGTCCTTCATTTAAGGAGACACGAAATTCAAAACTGATAGAGGTTCAGTACTGCGGGATTCCCCCGCCGGGTTATTTAATATTGTACTTCTGAAACAAAAATAATGTCATCAAACTATCAGCAATTACTATAAAGGAATATATTGTAGATGATTTGTTGTGTCTGTGTGTGTGTGTGTATATATATACAATGTACACTGCATCTCATACCTAATAGTAGGTTAGTTTCACATACAAGAGATATAAAATTTGAAATTGAAAAATGAGGGTATGGGGTTGGGCAATACATTGAATAAGTGTAGAATGATGTAAGCTCCCAGAATATATGAGGGTATATGAGAGATAGAGGGTGTGACTCTGTGCCCCCGGGGGTGAGGACATGCTCCCGCGGGTAGTGGATGGGTTGAATAAGTGTAGATGGCGGATGGGTTGAATAAGTGTATGATGATGTAAGCTCCTTGAATACATGATGGTATGGGATCCAGCGAAGCTTACTTTAAGAGATATAGGGTGGGGCTCAGTGCCCCAGGGGTGGGGACATGCTCCCCGAGGGTAGTGGATAGGTTGAATAAGTGTAGCATGATCTAAGCTCCCAGAAAATATGAGGGTATGGGGTCGGGCGAAGCTTAGTTTAAGAGATAGAGGATGGGGCTCAGTGCCCCAGGGGTGGGGACATGCTGCCCGAGGGTAGTGGATGGGTTCAACAAGTGTAGCCAGATGTAAGCATTTGGAATATATAAAAGTTCGGGGGTCAGGCTGGCCTTAGTTTAGGAGACATAGGTGAGACTGAGAAGCTGTGGACAAGAAAATCTTCCAAGTCCAAAATTTTAACATTTACTTGGTCCTGGGGTCCCAGGGGTGGGGACAGGCTCCCCGAGGGTAGTGGATGGGTTCAATATGTGTAGCCCGATGTAAGCATCTGAAATATGAGGGTTCGGCGGTTGGGCAGGTGTTAGAATCAAACTTTAACATTTACTTGGTCCTGAGGAAAAATTTCTAAGTCCAAAACTTTAACACTTACTTGGTCCTGCGGATAGACAGACAGATAGACAGACAGATAGACAGATAGATAGACAGACGGACATCATTGTGGCACCTATATCATGCTTTCCGCAGCTAAAGCTACGGGCTCGATAAAAACCATTAAAGGGTCATCCATCTAGTATGTACACACGAGATGGGGGAGGCGGGCTTGAAAATTGGGTGGCAATTTGTGCACGTTTACATGTTTGAGAGCAGGGAAGTGTTAGAGAGACGAGTATGTATGCATATGGGATAAAAATATTGAACTAGATTCCAAGAAAATTGACTGCAAGTCTCCCATCATGCTTTTATATAAGTAATGCAGTTGCTCGTTTTCGCTCTTTCACAAAACAAGGGCCGATTCTGTCAAGATCATTGGTACTGGGTGCAACCCGTGTACAACTTCTCTGGAATCTCCAGTTCATGTTGTCGATTTTCAGTTGGCAGTTCACCAGAGTCCCTCAAGACAACAAGTACCAGTGTTCAACAGCAGAAATATTACAAACAATATACATTAGCTAAAACATTCGTATTTTTGTTGTCGAAGAGATGGGCAACTAATTATTCTTTATACATAAACGTCCTTATCACTCCAAATTATCAGCCCGCCCCAAGGTCTTCAAATAATTAAAAATAAATAAGTCAACGGTACTGGTAGGCCAAATGGGCAAATTATAGAAAGGTTGATGTTGTCGTCAATGAAAGTTTGTGCATAAGCCAATGATGTCCGATTGTTGGTTTGTATTTTCTGAGGTTGAAGAGAGGAGGGAGTTAACTGAGCGACTTACATAGGCAGGCGGAAGGGCTAGCTGGTAGCGTATATGCGTATGAGGGGTTCCAGAAAATCTGAATTTCTGCGTACCATACATACTAAATGGTTGACCCATAAGCACGTTATACAACATCATTTGAAGAAGTTAAGTTTTAGGGAATGGTCAGGAATTTGGAGAGAGACTACATAATGTTGAAGCTATATCCCCTGAGAGAATCCATAGTTAGTATATTTACCATTCTCTATTAGGCAGCTATGTACGTAGGCGGTGTCAGAAAGGATATCACATGGAGTATAAACAGAAACAAGAATCTACCAGTAAGTATATAGTTACATGTGTACAGATGTGAAGCAAGCCTGTAAGTTCTTACTAGATATCTGCACATATAACATTTTCTTAAACACACATTGAAGCGAGTCATTTTAACAATGTTTAGCATTGATAAAATACTAATACCATTACTGTATTCTTCTTGTTCACCATATGGATAACATGAACATAATATTGATCTCAACATGTGCAACTTCAAGTCTACAATACAATACTTGATAGGGGCCTGTAAACATGACAGCACACTTCAAGTCTACAATACAATACTTGATAGGGGCCTGTAAACATGACAGCACACTTCAAGTCTACAATACAATACTTGATAGGGGCCTGTAAACATGACAGCACACTTCAAGTCTACAATACAATACTTGATAGGGGCCTGTAAACATGACAGCACACTTCAAGTCTAGATCCTGTAAACATGACAGCACACTTCAAGTCTACAATACAATACTTGATAGGGGCCTGTAAACATGACAGCACACTTCAAGTCTACAATACAATACTTGATAGGGGCCTGTAAACATGACAGCACACTTCAAGTGGCTATGATAGTAGTCCTGGTATATAGTGGGGTGTGCTAGAAGAAGGATGATCGCTCACCTTGAGAGGTTTTTTTAAGTCAGTGTTACCCTATTTGGTCAACTGTAGGACAGTGTCATGGACCAGATTAGTCCTGGTATACAGTGGGCTGTCATAGAAGAGGGATGATCGCTCACCTTTGAGAGGTTTTTTGAAGTCAGTGTTACCCTATTTGGTCAACTGTAGGACAGTGCCATGGACCAGGTTAGTCCTGGTATATAGTGAGGTGTCATAGAACAGGGATTTTCTCTCACCTTGAGAGGTTTTTTTAAGTCAGTGTTGCCCTGTTTGGTCAACTCTAGGATGGGTGTTATGAACCAAATTAGTCCTGGTATACAGTGGGGTGTCATAGAAGAGGGATGATCTCTTACCTGGAAGAGGTTTTTTGGAGCCAGTGTTACCCTTTCTGGTCAACTGTAGGATGGTGTCATGGACCAGGTTAGTCCTGGTATACAGTGGGGTGTCATAAAAGAGGGATATTCTCTAGGCTTGAGAGGGTTTTTTGAAGTCAGCATTGCCCTGTTTGGTCAACTGTAGGATGGTGTCATGGACCAGGTTAGTCCTGGTTTTTAGTGGGGTGTCATAGAAGAGGGATGTTCTCTAACCTTGAGAGGTTTTTTGAAGTCAGCATTGCCCTGTTTGGTCAGTTGTAGGATGGTGTCATGGACCAGATTAGTCCTGGACACACACAGCACCAGGCAAGGATTAACAGGATCAATAGGTAGGAAGAGGCTGGTCAGGTTACGCCGATAAACCTCATCTATCGCAGACTGTCAGATAGAGAGAAATCAGCACATCATATTTGGAATATATTTGAAAAAATATTTGAGAGTCAACCGCACAAACATATTCACTGAGTATGACAAAGGAATGTTCCATAACAGACACATACACATCAAATCTTCCGTTTATCTATTCCGACATACAATGATTATCTGTTTTCACAAACAAAGAAACAATTCCACATTTTCCCACCATCAACAGGTCTATCTATATTGATCATTTTTGTACATTTTCCAGATTGATCTTCTATTCATTCCCATTATCATGTTATACCATACCTGCATCTGCATAATGGCATCTGTTTGTAAGAGCATAGTTTTAGCCGGACCATCAAACACGAAAGCATAGTTGCAAAAGGAAAGCAGTGTCTGAAAGACAAAATACATATATAATTCAGGTTTATGACTGATTAGCTGATACACATTCCAATTGACGAGATTGTAAGTCAATAATAACAGACACATTTTCTCAAATAAAGTCAATCTGATATTTGAAACAAACCTTCACAGTTATTTGCTGGTACATGTTAGCTTTTTACCCTGGGAATCCACATTTATCTTGTCACCCTGAGAATCCACATCTATCTTGTTACCCAGATAATCCACATTCACCTTGTTACTCTTAGAATCCACAATAACCTTGTTACCATGACAATCCACATTTATCTTGTTACCATGACAACCCACATTTACCTTGTTACCATGACAACCCACATTTACCTTGTTACCAAGAGAATCCACATTTACCTTGTTACCAAGAGAATCCACATTTACCTTGTTACCATGACAACCCACATTTACCTTGTTACCATGATAATCCACATTTACCTTGTTACCATGACAACCCACATTTACCTTGTTACCATGACAATCCACATTTACCTTGTTACCATGACAATTCACATTTACCTTGTTACCATGATAATCCACATTTACCTTGTTACCATGACAACCCACACCTTGTTGTTACCATGACAATTCACACCTTGTTACCATTGTTACATGACAATCCACATTTACCTTGTTACCATGACAATCCACATTTACCTTGTCACCATGATAATCCACATTTATCTTGTTACCAAGAGAATCCACATTTACCTTGTTACCAAGAGAATCCACATTTACCTTGTTACCATGACAACCCACATTTACCTTGTTACCATGACAATCCACATTTATCACATTTACCTTGTTACCATGACAATCCACCTTTACCTTGTTACCATAATCCACATTTACCTTGTAACAATAACAATCCACATTTACCTTGTTACCATGACAATCCACATTCACCATGTTATCATGACAATCCACATTTACCTTGTTACCATGACAATCCACATTTACCTTGTCACCATGATAATCCACATTTATCTTGTTACCAAGAGAATCCACATTTACCTTGTTACCAAGAGAATCCACATTTACCTTGTTACCATGACAACCCACATTTACCTTGTTACCATGACAATCCACATTTACCTTGTTACCATGACAATTCACATTTACCTTGTTACCATGACAATCCACATTTACCTTGTTACCATGACAATCCACATTTACCTTGTTACCTTGTTACCCAGAGAATCCACATTTACCTTGTTACCATGACAATCCACATTTACCTTGTTACCATGACAATCCACATTTACCTTGTTACCATGACAATCCACCTTTACATTATCATCCTGAGAATCCACATTTACCTTGTTACCATGACAATCCACATTGACCTTGTAACCCTAGGAATCCACATTTACCTTGTTACCCTGAGAATCCAGTTTTACCTTGTTACCCAGAGAATCCACATTGACCTTGTTACCCAGAGATTCCACATTTACCTTGTTACCATGACAATCCACATTTACCTTGTCACCATGATAATCCATATTTACCTTGTTACCATGAGAATCCACATTTACCTTTTTAACATGACAATCAACACTGACCTTGTCACGCACCTTGTTACTTGTCAATCCACACTGACCTTGTTACCCTGACAATCCACATTTATCTTGTTACCCTGGTAATCCACATTTACTGTGTTCCTTTGAGAATCCATATTGACATTGTTACTATGACAATCCACATTTACCTTGTTACCCTGAGAACCCGCATTGACCTTGTTATCATGACAATCCACACTGAACTTGTTACCATGACAATTCACATTGACCTTGTTACCTGGACAATCCACATTTACCTTGTTACCAAGAGAATCCACATTTACCTTGTTACCATGATAATGCACATTTACCTTCTTACCATGACTATCTACATTTACCTTGTTACCATGACAATCCACATTTACCTTGTTACCATAATCCACATTTTACCTTGTAACAATGACAATCCACATTTACCGTGTTACCATGATAATTCACATTTACCTTGTAACCATGACAATCCATATTTATCTTGTTACCCTGAGAATCCACATTTACCTTGTTACCCTGAGAATCATGCTGTACCCAGTTGATATAATCAGCTTTGATGTCCACCTTGTCCTTCAACTCTGTGATATAAAACTGGAGATAGGGAATTATCTGACCATTCTGTTCACTCACCTGGAACAATAACAGCAACATTCAAATAAATGGTTGGTTGGTTGTTTGAAATTTAACGTCGCACCTAACCTTATTGGTCACACGGCGACGATGACCCAAACAAACATACCATAACAAAACCTTAATCCTAACAAAAACCTAACCAAAACTACAAAAAAAATTGAATTTCGAATTATGAAAATTTGGCTCTACAGACACTGATCACAATGGATCCTCAGAGAGCCCAATCTGTTTGGTACTTTAATCTACCTCCTGTGCCAGACAAACATGGTATGGTAAACCATGCTGCCCTAAGCTGGAGGGCTCAAATAAATGGAGGCCTCCTCTGTTCTGCATGAAGAAACTCAGTTTTCACATGACATGGTCGGATAGATGAATCTATGAATGTCTCCTCTATTCTGCGTGAACAAATTCACTTTCACCATGAAATAGTCGGAAAGATTAACAATCTATCTTTGCCTCACATGTTTTCTGTCAAAAGACAGAATTGTCTTTCATAATATTTGTTTACTGTTCTCATTATTAGCACTGAACTTCATTTCATCCCATTTAACCAAATGTAAATAGATTGCCATCAGGACAGAGAAATATTTTTGTTTGTTATTTTTACTATGTTAGTCTTATACTATCAGGGCTATGAAAGCTAGGGTTTGACTTTAGTGTTGAGTTTCTGACTTACAGTGTTAAGTTTCTTGAGCACCTCCATAGCTGTGAACAGGTTATACTGTCTATTTATCACCTGGAAAACACAGAACAATAAATCAATAGTCAGTTACAAATCAATTTAATCTTGTTCACTAAATAGTTTCACACAAATATTAATTATTTCTTTGTTGTTACATCAGGGTTATGAACATAAAAATATAATTATTTCACTTTAATATGTAATAAATTTGTGTAAAATTTGTGTCAGAATTCACCAAGACAAACTCTTTCCAGGAAGACATATACATGGGTATAACTACTGCATTGTCAGAATCATCATTTTCTTTGTTTGACCAACCTAAATGTCTAACCTATATTATTAGTTACAGCATTTGTCAGTGACCCAATACAGAAATATATGGGGTCAGTAAAATTTATATTGGCTCTGATGCCTCGTCTAATATAAATTTTACTGACCCCATATATTTCTGTATGGGTCACTGACAAACCGTGTAACTAATAATATAGTTTCCTGGAAAGAGTTTGTCTTGATGAATTCTGACACAAATTTTACACAAATTTAATATAATATTAAAGTGAAATAATTATATTCTAATGTTTATAACCCTAATGTAACAACAAAAAAATAATTAATATTTGTGTCTTTATCCCGAAGAAGATCCATTCTGAACACGCTAATGTCCATAGACAAGTTCTGTGAGAAAGAACTTCTTGTGAACAACTTTGGCTCTATGTTGTTGTTGCTCACGAAACAAAAAAAAAACACTGTATGTGAAGTCACACATTTGCAATATTCATTGGCGTTACATCATTGCTGATTACGATGAAATACATACGAGCTGTTCACAAAATGAATGCTATCTAATTTAGAACTACAGCTGCAGAAGCTCACCTTTTTTACAATAATACTTGTTGTCAAAATGAAGCCTGAAGAGTATCAACGCGAGGCAGCCGATGCGAGTGCTATAAACACAGGAGCTACTGTAAACGGAGATAACCTAGTTACTGACCCCAAATTACAATCGACGGCAGTGAATGGAAAAATATCAGACGACCATGTGACCGTGATCGCTTGTTTAAGCGGGATAAAGATGTTATCAGTTATAACAGGTAATCAACCAACCTTTATCCAATGGGATATCTCTCAATACTTACATCCTGTCCATCCCTTGGAGAAGGTAAATGTAGAATAAACACCACAGTCTGCTTGTAAGTCTGAAATACAAACACCATATGTCAGTCAATACAATACAGAGTGCAATTAAGTACAGTTACATAACCCCTGGAACGAATATGTACATGGATGTACATTTGATAACAAATACAGAAAAGATATTACATGTATCTCTGATCATTTAAAGAGCCCTGATCCCTATCTCCAGGCAGCAGCATACTGTATATATGTGCGCTAAAACGCATCTGACCTACCAGGTTGAGAGCACACAGTGATAATCTACTGCAGACTGGTACACACATAGATGGATATTTGTGTCTGGCCAATCAAAAACTATTATTTGTTGAATGGAAACTGTGTTGTATGTTGGTAATACATAATCATTTTCTTGATTGTCCAACATAAACAGATCTACTATACAAATGTCTGTACTGGGAGGTCATGGAGGTTCAGCAGTGTATATTCATACTCATTTGTGTACCTCCCTTGCATAAAAAGAAGCAAACACGTGCTGTAACATATTTGGTGAAAATTATTCAGTTGACTATCATTCACTCATGAGCGGTCCACTGTTTCCTAAGTGTCGAAGTCTGTATTTGTTGCTACTTTCTCCGATTTGTCTCCTTGTTTGGTAGGTGTGCTAATTTGTCTCTTTTGTTTGGCATGTTTGGTAGGTGTGCTGATTTCTTAGTTTGGTAGGTGTGCTGATTTGTCTCTTTACTAGGTGTGCTGGTGTGTTGATAGGTATGGATGGGGAAAGCAGAACTAACTCTTCACAAGATTACATTCCATATCCATTACGATACCAAGTTAATCTTGAATCTTGAATATCTTAAGCTTTTCGATAAAATGCCAGAATATTAACAATAAATCTCCATATACTTACATAAACTAATCTGCTGAAAAACCCTGAAGTTAAAGATGACCACCAAAGATCTGTAAAAAAGCGAAATACATGGGAGTACATTACTATGATCTAAATGAATTACAAATTTAGGTGAAAACTGAAGTTTTCATCTACTGTGGGACAAGTGTCCAACTGTGTCATGTTATATGGCATAAAAACTATGTATATGGAACAGAAACTTGTGAATATAATCATTAGATACATGTCCCGACATGCAAGATCTTTGAGGCTGGTTTGTCTACCATAAGAATGGCCTGACCAAATGGACAGATAATTGTGCTATATAACCGTTGTAGCATACCTAAGATCTTAAAGGCTGGTTTGTCTAACCTAAGAATGGCCTGACCAAATGAACAGAAGATTGTCCTATACAACCGGTGTAGCATATACCTAAGAACTTGGAGGCTGGTTTGTCTAACCCAAGAATGGCCTGACCAAATGTAAAGGTGATTGTCCTATATAACTGGAGTTGCCTACCGAAGATCTTGAAGGCTGGTCTGTCTAACCCAAGAATGACGTCACCAAATGAACAGAAGACTGTCCTATATAAGTGGTGCAGCCTATCTAAGAACTTGAAGGCTGGTTTGTCTAACCCAAGAATGGCCTGACCAAAATGGACAGATGATTGTCCTATATAACTGGAGTGGCCTACCGAAGATCTTGAAGGCTGGTTTGTCTAACCTAGGAATGGCCTGACCAAATGGACAGAAGATTGTCCTATATAACCAGTGTAGCATACCTAAGATCTTAAAGGCTGGTTTGTCTAACCTAAGAATGACCTGACCAAATGAACAGAAGACTGTCCTATATAACCGGTGTAGCATATACCTAAGAACTTGGAGGCTGGTTTGTCTAACCTAACAATGGCTGGACCAAATGGATAGATGATCGTGCTATATAATTGGTGTAGCATACCTAAGATCTTAAAGGCTGGTTTGTCTAACCTAAGAATGACCTGATCAAATGAACAGAAGACTGTCCTATATAACCGGTGTAGCATATACCTAAGATCTTAAAGGCTGGTTTGTCTAACCTAAGAATGGCCTGACCAAATGAACAGAAGATTGTCCTATATAACCGGTGTAGAATATACCTAAGAACTTGGAGGCTGGTTTGTCTAACCCAAGAATGGCCTGACCAAATGTAAAGGTGATTGTCCTATATAACTGGAGTTGCCTACCGAAGATCTTGAAGGCTGGTTTGTCTAACCTAAGAATGACGTCACCAAATGAACAGAAGACTGTCCTATATAAATGGTGCAGCATATACCTAAGAACTTGGAGGCTGGTTTGTCTAACCTAAGAATGGCTTGACCAAATGGATAGATGATTGTGCTATATAATTGGTGTAGCATACCTAAGATCTTGGAGGCTGGTTTGTCTAACCTAAGAATGACCTGACCAAATGAACAGAAGACTGTCCTATATAACCGATGTAGCATATACCTAAGAACTTGGAGGCTGGTTTGTCTAACCTAAGAATGGCTTGACCAAATGGATAGATGATTGTGCTATATAATTGGTGTAGCATACCTAAGATCTTAAAGGCTGCTTTGTCTAACCTAAGAATGACCTGACCAAATGAACAGAAGACTGTCCTATATAACCGGTGTAGCATATACCTAAGATCTTGTAGGCTGGTTTGTCTAACCTAAGAATGGCCTGACCAAATAGACAGATGATTGTCCTATATAACTGGTGTAGCATATACCTAAGATCTTAAAGGCTGGTTTGTCTTAACCTAAGAATGACCTGACCAAATAACAGAAGACTGTCCTATATAACCGGTGTAGCATATACCTAAGATCTTGTAGGCTGGTTTGTCTAACCCAAGAATGGCCTGACCAAATGGACAGATAATTGTCCTATATAATTGGTGTAGCATACCTAAGATCTTAAAGGCTGGTTTGTCTAACCTAAGAATGACCTGACCAAATGGACAGAAGACTGTCCTATATAACCGGTGTAGCATATACCTAAGAACTTGAAGGCTGGTTTGTCTAACCCAAGAATGGCCTGACCAAATGGACAGATGATTGTCCTATATAACCGGTGTACGCACCCTTCTCACTTCCTTGTTCATCTATCTATTTCCCTTTGCTCGAGGTCAATTCCATGTACATGGACCAGAAATCCTGGCACTTGCCCCATCCATTCCTTGCACTCGTGTTGCAGACAAAGTTCCATAGACTCACACCAGTGTTTCCCCGATGTCAGTATATTGGTGAAAATTTGTCTGAGCGCATGAACAAGGAACACAGCAAGCTCTACCAGGCATTCATTACGTTCTGCTTCGCGCCTCTCCATTTAGTGCTTTCAGAGTCTCACGGACTGTGCCGGAGTTGACCCGAGGTCATCTGTCATCAGGGTAAAGGAATATGGTGACCATCTAACGGGCGAATTGACATCTGCCACTATTCACCGATATATCTTTCCACAGCATATAGTTTTATGATAAAATTGTAAACAGCTGTCTTCAAACCAAGCGGCATTGGCGTTTTGAAATACATTGAATAACTGTTAAGTGCATTTCAAGATAAATATACGTTTTGTAATCAGTAAAACAGTTAGATAGAACAGTTCTTGGTTTCTGCAAGAATCCTGCAAAAAATGGCGAGACCCCTACAGGGGTAAATGGAGCACAATGCAAAGCACCCTGGGAGAGGATGGCAACAGAGGTGTGTGTTTGGAGTTGTTTCCTAGACCTGAGTATAGAGCACTTCTAACACAAATTATATTGTCTTTGAGACCCCTCAATAACAACACTAGCTGCTTAACTTAAATGTAATGTCTTTGCTTTGACATTTAGCTTTGCTTTTTATATACCATACTACATATCCCATTCTATATAATCCCACCTACAAGTTATTCCCTTTGCTAAGTACAGGTTTCAGCTCATTATTAGTAGTTGTGTCACCTAATGATCACTCTGAGCCTTACCGGTCTCCCTTGTGCAGAGGTAATGAACTGCTGTTGATGTTGTTGACGATAACTTTGCCCTGCTCAGGCACTTTAACTGTGAAGCCAAGTTGTTGGGTCTGAAGGACTATCCTAACACAAATGACACACACTGGTTTGTTTGTACCTAGCTGTTTATACAGGCTAGTGTCTCCAGACTGAAAACAACAATCAGGAACAGAACCAGGTTATTAGTGTGTGAAGATCATACGACAATATTCAGAAAATAATGCACACAAATTGTCCAATAACTTTACCTTTACTCGACAGTTCTAGGAGCTACAGATTTTATAATTTTACAGATCTCCTTACATACGTCTATTGATCAAAGCAGGATAAAAAATTTGGACCAGTTTCTCTGTTTATGTGTGTCCATCCTCCAGTGCCACAGCCATGATATCGCAAGGGGTGGTTCAATTCATTTCAAGAAGGCACATCTGGGAGTTTATTTATGACAAAAATCGATCATAGAGGTCCATGTCCCCCACTAGCAGCACCAGTTATGGTGGATTATATCCACCATAACTGGCGCTGCTGCTGCGGGGGCCATGGACCTCTATGGTCGATTTTTTTTGGTCGATGATATCTCATATGATTGATGAAGAGTATGATTTGAAAATGGAGATATCGCTGATGAGCTTAACATAATCTAATACAGCGGATGGCACCCATATTGGATTATGCACATCCATAAAACATAATACCAACTGTCCTCTCACCAATGTCCATGCACTCCCCAAGTTTGAAGTAGATTGGTTGAATCGTTCTAGAGTTATTGTCCAGACAAGATCTAAATGCTGAAAATCTAAGATGACTGATGGTGGCCATCTTGGATTA
Source organism: Hanleya hanleyi (assembly GCA_036873755.1). Classification (NCBI taxonomy): domain Eukaryota; kingdom Metazoa; phylum Mollusca; class Polyplacophora; order Lepidopleurida; family Hanleyidae; genus Hanleya; species Hanleya hanleyi. The sequence continues at coordinate 87,626 of JAVTVY010055133.1, forward strand.
CACAGGTAACTGAAAAGCAATGACAACTGTCCTCTCACCGATGTCAAGCCAAACTGCAAGTTTGAAGTCGATCAGTTGAATTATTCTAGAGTTGTTGTTCAGACAAGATGCAACTGCTTAAAATGCAACATAATCCAATATCGCTGGTAGATGGCAGCCAAATTGGATTATGCTCGTTCATGAAACACAATCCTAACCGGGATCTCACCAAGGTCAAGGGACTCCCCAAGTTTGAAGTACATGTAGATCAGTTGAATCGTACTCCAGCTATTGTCCCGACAAGATCAAACTGCTTAAAATCCAATGAAATCCAGTATGGCTGATGGTGGCCATATTGGATTAAGCACGTCCTTGAAAAACAATCCTAATCCTCCTCTCAACAATGTTAAGGCACTCCCCACATATGAAGTAGATCGGTTGAATCATTCTCGAGTTATTGTCCAGACAAGATCCAACTGCTTATAATCCAATATGACTGACGGCGGCCATATTAGATTACGCACATTGCTGAAAAACAATCCCAACCGTCCTCTCACCAATGTCAAGGCACAACCCAAATTTGAAGTTGATCGATTAAATCGTTCACGAGTTATTGTCCGGACAAGAAAATCTAAGATCCAACTGATTATAATCCAATATGGCTGACGGTGGCCATATTGGATTATGCACATTGCTGAAAAACAATCCCAACTGTCCTCTCACCGATGTCAAGGCACTCCCCAAGTTTGAAGTAGATCAGTTGAATCGTACTCCAGTTATTGTCCGGACAAGATCAAACTGCTTAAAATCCAATGAAATCCAGTATGGCTGATGGTGGCCATATTAGATTACGCATATTGCTGAAAAACAATCCCAACCGTCCTCTCACCAATGTCAAGGCACACCCCAAGTTTGAAGTTGATCGATTAAATAGTTCACGAGTTATTGTCCGGACAAGAAAATCTAAGATCCAACTGCTTATAATCCAAAATGGCTGACGGCGGCCATATTGGATTATGCACATTGCTGAAAAACAATCCCAACCATCCTCTCGCCAATGTCAAGGCACACCCCAAGTTTGAAGTTGATCGGTTAAATAGTTCACGAGTTATTGTCCGGACAAGAAAATCTAAGATCCAACTGCTTATAATCCAAAATGGCTGACAGCGGCCATATTGGATTATGCACATTGGAAAATCTTACGGAATTACGGACACTGGTGTTTCTAAGTCCCCCCCCCACCCACTAAGTAGCGGGGGACAAAAAAGGGTGCATTAAAGGTTCACCTTCATCTGAGGGCATTTGTAAATTAAATTAAACTCATTTAACTCCTCCACATTTTCAAAAAAACCCAAGGTTTGTTCCCTTTTGCTATGGGCTTGGATCTTGCAATATTATGAGGTTGCCCATGAACATGGAAGGCCTGTGCAGCATCTAGACAATACAATGTGCTATCTCAGTACACTCTTCCTTGAGCCAGTCTGTTATATTTACTACATTATACTTACAGCAGACTGTGATAACCTGGAGCCCACTTCTCTACTGACAGGATTAGAGCTGAAATTACACAACAAGTGAGAAATGACTACATTGTAGTCAAAACCTGCGGCAGTGGCAATAATACAGTGAAAGACATATCAGCGGAGGTAGTGGTAATTGTAGGAAAAAAGCGCCATCTGCAAGTGTTTTCATGCCAAGGGAAGTAATTTTCAACTTCTAACCCACAATTGCAGGAATTGACTAATAGATTTGACACAATATATATATATTCGCTTTCCTCGTTCAAAATCCGACGATGTTGACTGGTCCGTGCCGTCTATACTGAATTGACAGACGAAGTCACAATAATCGATTTGGCAATGTCTTGGTACAAGTATCGTGAATTCCAAGTTTCAAAACATTCCGTTCAGCCGTTGATTTTTGCAAATCAAAAAGGCTTTCAAATATTTGGAAATCCAAACAAATTTCAAGGATTTAGTCATAGCGCGAACATCTACGCTCTTCAGTCTCCTTTCTCGCTTACTTTGCCGAGCAAAATGGAAAATTTATATTTCCGCCAAAGTTAATTTTCAATGAATTTATTATCAGGTCTATCACTTTGATCTGTGAAACTATGGAATGGGGTTGAAGGCTTTATCGAACTGTTCAAGAGGCATAATGACATTTTTCACGATTCAAATTGAGGCCTGTGACAGTCTTGATATTCGATTAGAATAATAAATTAAGTTTCTGCATTTATGTGCGTTATCATCTGCAATCTAAATACGGTACCTTGACACTCTTTTCCATGCAGCAAGCCAATATCAATACATGGTTTGCTCCTTCTATACAAATGATTACCTATTTCATCCTTAGATATCACCTCATCCGACATGTTTGGTCAAGCCTTTTCGAAGGTTGATAATTTTATTAATTTTTTTTTAAGTCAAATTCTGCAAATAAGAAACATTTCTTGTCAGTATCTATGGATATCGCCCTATAATCAATTCGCGAATATGTTTGTCATTAAGTCATTCGGGAGGTGATTTAAGTGCGAAATTTCAGGGTTAGTTCACTAACAAGGTCTGTGTGTATAAGAGAATCATGTCGAATTCTCGTTATTATCTTTTGGTACATCAAATTATTGCATTCGCGAAAATGACTTCCAAGTCAATATGAAAGGTATCAAAATAAATTTAAAAAACTCTCAAGGAAATCAAGGTCCTAGCTTTTGACAACGAGATCAAATAGATCGCTTTTATGGTCAGTATCTGCTAAATATGACGTAATTTCATTCGTAAAACTGATTGACAAAGTAACGTAAATTGTGAAGTGTAGAACCAGTAAGTTCTAGCAGAAATGGGCTCTGACTTGAGAGAATGATGTCAAATGCAACATGTTTCTGCCCGTTGTCTGCTGGTACACATAAGTATTGATTTTACGGAAGTGATTAATGCAATTCTAAAGGGATTATGGGTGCGGAAGAGGACGAGAACATCAATACCAGCGAAGCAAGGCCCTGGCTTGCGAGAATGAGGATAGAGGGACTGTGTTCCGAAAGAGGATCATTCGAAATAGCTATGTGCCAAATTTCATGTTTGTAACCGAAAGTACACAATATAACTATGATGTACTGTTCGCGCATAGGGTTGTCGGACTCATTAAGTACTACATAGTCATTTATGTATTATAAAACCGTTTGCGCATAAAGTCAGTTTTGAGTATTATCAATGAGTCGGTATAGCTAAGACATTGACAACGTATCTGCTAATATATGATGTAATTTCATTCGTAAAACTGATTGACAAAGTAACGTAAATTGTGAAGTGTAGAACCAGTAAGTTCTAGCAGAAATGGGCTCTGACTTGAGAGAATGATGTCAAATGCAACATGTTTCTGCCCGTTGTCTGCTGATACACATAAGTATTGATCTTACGGAAGTGATTAATGCAATTCTAAAGTGATTATGAGTGCGGAAGAGGACGAGAACATCAATACCAGCGAAGCAAGGCCCTGGCTTGCGAGAATGAGGATAGAGGGACTGGTTCCGAAAAAGGATCATTCGAAATAGCTATGTGCCAAATTTCATGCTTGTAACCGAAAGTACACAATATAACTATGATGTACTGTTCGCGCATACATGTAGGGTTGTCGGACTCATTAAATAGTACATAGTCATTTATGTATTATAAAACCGTTTGCGGATAAAGTCAGTTTTGAGTATTATCAATGAGTCGGTATAGCTACATGTAAGACATTAAGTGCAAGTCCAGGGATTGGAGGGTCATTGTTTCGATTCCCACAGAGGGTTAAGTTATTCTTCCTTTCAAAACATATTTCCATATATGCGAATTGCTTGGGGGTAAAGTTAAACATCTTTATTCGGTGAAAGCTGCTGAGTTGTTCCGCTTACTTCTGAAACGTAATTGTTGCGTTTGTTTTTATGATGCATGATCTATAATTTGATACCGCGTATTATTCAATGTTAATCATAATGATAATGCGTTACTTGTTATGCTTCTTCACCAATTTGTGTTTTATCTAGATTGGGTAGATAAAATGATTACTAGAAGTAGTGAACTTATTTTTCTACTTTCTAAGACAGTCGCCTGGGACTGTATGCAAATTAGCTGAACCACCGACAAGGTTGCGGCTCATCTTCTTTGGTATATAAGAAATCCAAGGATCTTAAATTGTGTATACATCTGCATACTGTTCAATGAAAATGGTAATAATATCTGAAGACAGTGACTGATGTGACGACCGACAGCTTTAAAGCGACTGACGTAAGAGAATTGAAGTCTGAACGGAAATCAACGAAGCAATAATTCATTCCACCGAATATAGTTGCAAATGAATTCAAACGCGCTTGAAGACAGTGGTGTCATGTGAGATCGGAGGTTGAAAAGAAAAGTGTGGCAGAGATCACACTCTCTTAGCGCATGCGTATTTCAAAAAGTCACAAGAACAAGAAGAACAAGAACAACAACGCGAGCCTCCCGTAGACCTGCGTGCCGCAGGTAATAATATACAGGTCAAACTGTTCAAGCTGCAGTACCTATCGGATAAAAGTCAATAGGGCAACTACCTGAAACAAAGGGAGAGTTCCATTACAGTGAGCCGATCTCAGCATCTGCGTATAGTTCTCATGAACTAGCTAACAAGTGGAGACTGCAATCAATATGTAACCTCAAGTAAATTCCGAAGCTGAAACCTTCATATCAATCTGCAAAGATCTCACTGAAATGCGATGATGATAGGACTTGGGATATAAAGCAATCACATGAAAAATACCTCTCTCATGCATGAAAGTAATTGAAACTACCTGGAACTATTGACAACATGTATGGATGAGAATGAGTAAGAGCTGACAATTACACAACATACTTTCGTTTCTGCACAAGTTGTTCCTGGGACGAGGTAGAGTTGCTTTTTCGGTAAACATTTGTTCGTCTCGGTGAGGATCTTTTTATAGTGTGTTTGCCTTGCTCTGTGGGAAGAGTACTCTGTGAGGAGGTCTCACTCTGTGGAGAGGCCAGCGTGTCTGTCGACCCATCTAACTTAGCAAATGACCCCATCAGGTTCCCCACATACAGCGTACTGGTTGACCCTGCCAGCGAGGTGGTAGACCTATCCAGTGTACTCGTTGACCCACTCATCATGCTGCCAGTCATTGAGCTTTGTTCTAGTGCTGCCACCTGGAGGGCCACTAAGTACTTCTGTCTGTCCTCATCAGTCTGGATTTTCTGCAGGTCATTCTCCTGGGTACTGACTGGTTCCGGGTTCTGTAGTTTGTAGATAGCTGATAACAAAGCCTCTCTGGCCTCGATATCAAACCCCTCCAAATGGTCTAAAAGTTAACATCAAAGTCTCAAAATGAAGCTGATACAATTTTGAGGAAGTTAACACCTAAAGGTTTAAATAGCTTAAACAGGGATCAACTATGCATTTTGAGCAGAGATTAACATTAGATACATTTTAGTAGGAATCAACAATATCTGGGAAATTTATATACATGTACGTGTATAATGAACAGCCATCAACAACACATTGACAGTTGACATATTGAATATATAAACTGAACAGGAATCGACCTTACCTAGAAAGTTTATATACATGTACGTGTATAATGAACAGCCATCAACAACACATTGACAGTTGACATATTGAATATATAAAGTGAACAGGAATCAACCTTACCTAGAAAGTTTATATACATGTACGTGTATAATGAACAGCCATCAACAACACATTGACAGTTGACATATTGAATATATAAAGTGAACAGGAATCAACCTTACCTAGAAAGTTTATATACATGTACGTGTATAATGAACAGCCATCAACAACACATTGACAGTTGACATATTGAATATATAAACTGAACAGGAATCAACCTTACCTAGAAAGTTTATATACATGTACGTGTATAATGAACAGCCATCAACAACACATTGACAGTTGAAATATTGAATATATAAAGTGAACAGGAATCAACCTTACCTAGAAAGTTTATATACATGTACGTGTATAATGAACAGCCATCAACAACACATTGACAGTTGACATATTGAATATATAAACTGAACAGGAATCAACCTTACCTAGAAAGTTGAGATTCTCATCATCTAGATCTTTTCCAGCTATATGATTGTCTGGAGAGAGGAAGGGAGATAACAACCAATCATAAACAATTTATAGCAACAATAGAAGTTCAAAGAAGCCTTCAACAGATCCACCATGGAATTCCACAACCAACCCCTAATGAAATGCAGCACTAAGTTAATAACAGCAAGTACATGAATCCTTCAATGTAATTCTGGGTATGAATATATAATAAAACTACAATAATCTGACAGTAAATCCTCAGTAACTCTATCAAAATATCACTCCCAATTTTGTGGACAAATTTCAATGTGTTCAATTTGATCATCCTAAAGTAACAAGGAAACACAGCAAGGAGCAATCAGAGATTGCTGAATTGTATGCCCCCCGCTTTAATCCGACACTGCCCCGCCATTGTTCTGTTCTGTATTGGTCGGTGGAGGCCTAATTTGGATAATTATAAAAATTCTGTTTCAGTCACTTTTATCGGCATGCCTCGCATAATACATATTCCAAGTATCGACCAACAAGTAATAATACAATGTTTTGATGCAAGATGGTCGCCAGTGCTTTCACCAAATCCGAAAATGTGACCTGGTTATGAGACCTACATTCCTTGGGAGTATATTGTAGTGAAATTATGAAGCGATCAGTGAACTTTGAATTTTGACCCAATTCACTCTTTTTGCGGCAATTTCATACTTCGGGACATATGTGGTCTGCTTTGGAATGTAGAATAACAATTTTATAGCCATTTTCCCAGTCCAAATCGTTATGGACTGAGATCCAGCCTGAACAAAATAAATATATCCCATTCACTTAGGTTTGATGAACGAAGGGCCAGAACTCTTGAAAATATAACCGAAAGCAGAGAAACTTCACGCTGCACAACTATTGGACATTGACCACATATCATGCAAATTCCATACTTGTCCATACAAAATTAACCAAGACCCAGCCCAGACAAGTCCCAATTCACAAAGATTTCAAGAACAAAGGGCAATAACTCTTGAAAATATACGCGAACCGCGGAGAAACTTCGCGCTGCACAACTACAGGGCACTGACCACATATCCTGCAAATTCCATACTTGTCCATACAATATTAACCGAGATCCAGCCCGGACAAGTCCCAATTCACAAAGACTTGAAGAACAAAGGGCCATAACTCTTGAAAATATATGCGAAACGTGGAGAAACTTCAAGCTGCAAAACTATAGGGCACTGACCACATATCCTGCAAATTTCAAAATTGTCCATACAATATTAACCAACATCCAGCCCAGACAAGACCCAATTCACAGAGATTTCAGGAACAAAGGGCCATAACTCTTGAAAATATAAGCGAAATGGGGAGAAACTTTACGCTGCACAACTGTGGGGCACTGACCACATATCATGCAAATTTCATACTTGTCCATACAATATTAACCAAGATCCAGCCCGGACAAGTCCCATTCACAGAGATTTCAGAAAAAGGGCCATAACTCTTGAAAATTATACCGAAACTCGGAAAAAACTCTACGCTGCACAACTACGAGGCACTGGCCACATTCCATGCAAGTTTCAATCCTGTCCATCAAATATTAACCGAGATATCGCGCGAACAAGAAATTCGGACGGACGGACGGTACGACGGACGGACGCATGGACAAAGCGATCGCTATATGCCCACCTCTAATTAGAGGGGGGGGGGGGGCATAATAATGGATTATATGCCTGATTTTTTACCCTTTCTTTTCAACTTCCTGTTCCAATAAATTTTATTCACCCCCTGATTCTATGTTGGAAAATTTCATTTCATGTGATTGAATAATTAGAGTATTTACCATAGTCTTATTAATTATGGATTAACCCTCTCTGTACCGATAGAAATATAGTTCAATGATTGCCTGTCATTGGCATACAAAAATAAAAACTGTCTAGATAGATATTTTCATCATATTATATCTTGTTCGAAAGCTTGGAGTATAATCATTGAAACTATGTAGGCGATGTAAGTATATATTCGCTTCATTCACGTTCATGACTGTTGATACCAGCTTGGAACTGTTAAAAACGCCGGTACAAAGTTAAAAGTTCACAACATGAGAGTTCTACCAAGACTTCTACCATCATAATGTGTAAACTGACCTTGGAAGACAGCCACAAAATGAGCCAAACCATTGTTGTCTAACCATCTCACCACATCACCAGTGGACCATTCTGATAGCTGGATCGCAAACACAACAATAGTTGATATATGATGTGATTAATGTTCTCACAAGTGTAAAATGATATTTCACGGATGAGGGGCCATTGCTTAAGTGTTTGTGGCCCACCTGAGTGGACTTTCACACATCTACTGACATTTGACATTTTTGTCTGTTTCTCTGGGATTACAATTGAGTGAACATATTTGTTGTGAGATCGATAGGCATGTATAAAGTTATTCCCATCTAAATGTTTGTCATTGCATAAGATGAGTCTCAATTTTCAAACATTTAGTTTTGGAGATGTTTCAAATTTTCCATGAAATTTGTTAGCTTTGCTGAGTAGATCAACCCATCAACAAAATATAGATGGCTCATTTTTTTCCAAATTTGACCGAGATGTTTTTTCTCTTGAATATTATGTTGTTTTCAATTGAACAATGATGGTCACACTTCGAACATTGATATTTCAGCAACCAAAACAATATTTAGATGAATAGGATGTCCTTTCAGCCCTGAATGACTTCATTCCACATTCAATTCAAAAGATGACTAGATTCTAGGTAAGAATTCAGCTGTGTTGCAAACTAGAGACTATGTGGTTGGTGAAAATGACAGCACTATTTGGCTGCAGTATAACCTAGCTGATTACCCTTCATAATCTTGTTAATTTTGATAACTGCAATGCTTGTAATTTTGGTAAAAATCAACAATTCATCACATAAATATGTGCACATCTTCAAAGTATACTTACAGTAGCAAGCCTACAACATTCCAGGAGTCTCCAGTGAAAACTGTGGGACTCACTGATTACACAAGATCATCATGTACACTGAACATCATCAATTTTAGATAAAATAATATATCATCTGACAAATAGCAGATGCATGTCTTCAAAAATGTTTAAGAAATCTGCAGTATCGTGAAAATCTAGGACTAGCTGATTAAACTTGAATGGCAATGGTACATAAAATTGATGGCTTAAACAAGTCCAAAACATCATAAACAAGTAGCAGGTGCACATCTTTAAAGCATGTTTAATGAGCCTGCAAAGTTTCAGGAACATCCACTCAAAACTATAGGACTAGTTGATTATAACTGAGTGCCAATGGTATATGGTAATTGATGGTGAAAACAGCCAAGTCCAAAACGTCATAAACAAATAACAGGTGAACATCTTCAAAGCATGTTTAATGAGCCTGCAAAGTTTCAGGAACATCCACTCAAAACTCTAGGACTAGTTGATTATACTTGAGTGCCAGTGGTACATTGTAATTGATGGTGACAATGGGGTGATGGTGAAGTCCAAAATGGCAAAAATTTGACAAACATGAATATTCTGTCTCACATATCAGATACGAACATCTTCAAAGTCTGCACAGTTGTGCAAATCCCAACACAGACAGGAGTGGGATATGGTACCCCCTGTGCCCCCCCACCCCCCCACAGACTTACAAATCCTAACACAGACAAGAGTGGGATTTGGTACCCCCACCCCTCAAATTCTATTAAAGCCACAATCATCACCACATCACTTACCTTGTTCTGCATTGTTGGTTGTGCAATTGGACTGTCTGGAATGAGAGGAAAGTTTACAGTAATGATAAATGTAATATACTTGGCAGAAATATATCTGGACTTGATTACCCACAAAATGATGGATGTCTGATTGCCAAGTAATGTCATGAAAGCCTAATGCAGAAAGAAAGACAAACTCAGTCTTTACAAACCATTGCTTCTGTGTAGTCTGTAAATTTTTATGTTGTTTTAAAGAAGCACAATGGTAGTATTAATATAGGCAAATAACTCCAAAAACACACAATGTCTTCATGTTGGTATTCTATATTTTGACATTAAATAATGCCATCCACAGGCCCTATTTCTTCTAAATATTCAGTTGGTAAAACTTAACTTCAGGCCACTGTGGAGAGAAAGCCTGCTAACATTCTACAAATTTCACTAGCTATTTTTTCAGTTATTGTGATGAATAACATATCCAAGCCACAGTGTTTAGCCTCAGTTGACCTAAGATGGACTCTTTCTGCTTCTAATTCTAGAAATGCTGTTCGAAAACTTTGAAGTAGTGTTATGGTCAATGAAACCATCTGAGCATACAAATTGTAGAAGCACTGACATTATCAGAGGATTTCCATCTCACCTTGCAAACTATCATGTGTAACCTCCCTTGTGAGTAGCTCTTTAGCCTCCAGTTGTTCTTGTTGTATCTCATACAGGGAAGTACTGATCATTTTCTCTTGTTCTTCATTAAGCTTCTGTAAAGTCTCCAGGTTTGCACAGAGTTTGTCTGTAGATTTTTCAAGGTTTCTTCTCTTCACTGACACTTGCTGAAGCACACAAAATTAGTGCAATTAAGCTACATTCAAAGGCTATAATCTATAAACCTTTCTATTCCTGATAAGCTAGGCTTTTCAAAAAGCATTTTGAATGTTGATCATTTCAGAGATTTTGCAAACATTGTCACTAGCCAGTACCCCTGCCGCACAGGTTTGAGCATGAATTTTAAACTATTGCACCCTCATCAATTCGGATGCGACTCCAAACATCGATCTGTTTGACGGTCTGTTTGTCACCAGAGCGATGTGTGGAGTGGTGGCCCAATACAGCGGGCTTTAGAGCAGCATTCTTTTGCTTGTCACTATAGCGCCAGCGGACCCCATAGCTGGGATACAGGCTAAGCCTATCTCAACTAACGTTTCTTTGGTATTGTTACAGAGCTGTACAGAGTAAGTATGTGCATGTCTGTCTGGGGATTGTGGTAATCTTGTCTGTACATGGCATTGGTTTTAACAATCATTAATATATGTATATTTTTATGTTTCTCTATGTATTCTTGTATGGAAATAAATAAAGTGAGTAACACATTTACAAAGACCTGTAACCAATTTACCTTGATAGTCCACAATGAGGAAAGCTTGCGACCTGAAATACTTTTTACTTCAGCCAGAAATTTCCTGCGGTCAACAATACTGCGTAGTCCCAAATCAACTGTACAATCAATACAACAATACATCAATAATATACATCAATACATCGTTATAAACAAGCAGCTGAAATCATATCATGTGCATCACAATTTTAAAGTGATGGTAAACCCTCAGGTAAAGTTTTCATCAAATGAAAGACCATTGCGAACAGTGTCGGAAAATATTTATTTTAATTTTTTACGATTTTATTACACAGAGTAAACTGCAATTAAAGCATGGTATTCTATGGTGGTCTGTTGCAATCATATTTAGGTCCAGTGACGTCACACTGCCTTAATACATATATTTCAAACTTTGTATGCACTTTCTATTGCTTGATTCAAGCTTAAAGTATGTATACTTTGAGTTTCAACACAGGCTCACTGTTCCAATGTGCATGTTCCAAAATCTGGGAAATTAAATGCAAGATTGAAATTGACTTGACACTCATGAGTCACCATCTCCCAGATTTTGGTGAAACATGCACATTGGAACAGTGAGTCTGTGTTGAAACTCAAAATGTACACACCTTAAGCTTGAATCAAGCATTGGAAAGTCCATACACAGTTTGAAATATAAGTATTAGGGCAGTGTGACGTCACTGGACCTAAATATGATTGCAACAGACCACCATAGAATACCATGCTTTAATTGCAGTTTATTCTGTGTAATAAAATCGTAAAAAATTAAAATAAATATTTTCCCACACTGTTTGCAATGGTCTTTCATTTGATGGAAACTTTACTTGAGGGTTTACGATCACTTTAAGGTTAGATTTTCAAAATTGACCCACAAACACATGAGAGTTCATGAATCAAAAGGCTATGTAACTTATACAACTCAAGCAAACAATGTTGTGTAATTAGCACATACAAGGTATGTGTAAGTTGAGCATATATGGTTCGTGTGTAATTTAGGCATACAGGTATATTTAAATTTAAGCATACAATGCATACATGTATGTAATTTTTAAGCATAGGCACATCGGTACTTCAAGCATACAATGTATGTGTAACTCAAGCATACAAGGTGTATGTAACTCAAGCATACATCTGAACGCGATGTTAAACCTTAATTCTCTCTCTCTCTCTCTCTCTCTCTCTCTCTCTCTCTCTCTCGCATACATGGTGAGTGAGTGAGTGAGTGAATAGGGTTTAACATTGCTTTCAACCTTCTTTTGCTATATCACGATGGGAAATTGGAGGGGAGGTGTGGGGGTACCTACTTGTAACAGAGCAGATCTAATGCTGCCATTTTGTAGTGCTGTCCCACTGAAATATCATGCCATAGGCAGACATGACACCCCACCCAGTCACATTATAATGACACTGAATGAACCAGTCCTTGCTCTATCCCCTTTAAATGCTGAGCAAACAGTTCCATTCTTCAAGTCTGGTATGACCCAGTAGGGGATTGAACCCAGTACGTAATGCTTACGCGACCAATGTTCTGACCATTAGGTCACTGCAGCGCAGGTTCATGCAAGGTGTGTGTAACTCAAGCATACACAGTGTGTGTAACTCAAACATACAAGGTGTGTGTAACTCAAGCATATGAGGTGTGTGTAACTCATGCATACAAGGTGTGTGTAACTCCAGCATGCAAGGTGTGTGTAACTCCAGCATGCAAGGTGTGTGTAACTCAATCCTACAAGGTGTGTGTTACAACTCAAGCATACAAGGTATGTAACTCTAGCATATGAGGTGTGTGTAACTCAAGCATACAAGATGTGTAACTCAAGCATACAAGATGTGTAACTCAAGCATACAAAAATAGATGTGTAACTCAAGCATACAAGGTGTTTAATTCAAGCCAGAAAGGTGTATGTGTAACTCAAGCATACAAGGTGTGTGTAACTCAAGCTTACAAGGGTGTAACTGAAGCATACAAGGTGAGTTTAACTCAAGCATACAAGCTGGTGTAACTCAAGCAACAAGGTATGTATAACTCAAACATATGAGATGTGTGTAACTCAAGCATACAAGGTGTGTGTAACTCAAGCAGGCAAGGTATGTATAACTCAAAAGCATGCAATATGTGTGTAACTCAAGGATACAAGGTATGTGTAACTCAAGCATACAAGGTGTGTGTAACTCAAGCATACAAGTTGTGTGTAACTCAAGCATACAAGGTGTGTGTAACTCAATCATATGATGCGTGTGCAACTCGAGCATACAAGGTGTGTGTAACTCAAGCATATGATGCGTGTGTAACTGGAGCATACAAGGTGAGTGTAACTCAAGCATACAAGGTATGTATAACTCAAGCATGCAATATGTGTGTAACTCAAGGATACAAGGTATGTGTAACTCAAGCATAAAAGGTGTGTGTAACTCAAGCATACAAGTTGTGTGTAACTCAAGCATACAAGGTGTGTGTAACTCAATCATATGATGCGTGTGTAACTCGAGCATACAAGGTGTGTGTAACTCAATCATATGATGCGTGTGTAACTCGAGCATACAAGGTGTGTGTAACTCAATCATATGATGCGTGTGTAACTCGAGCATACAAGGTGTGTGTAACTCAAGCATATGATGCGTGTGTAACTCGAGCATACAAGGTGTGTGTAACTTAAGCATATGATGCATGTGTAACTCGAGCATACAAGGTGTGTGTAACTCAATCATATGATGCGTGTGTAATTCGAGCATACAAGGTGTGTGTAACTCAAGCATATGATACGTGTGTGTAACTCGAGCATACAAGGTATGTGTAACTCAAGCATATGATGCGTGTGTAACTCGAGCATACAAGGTGTGTGTAACTCAAGCAAATGAGGTGTGTGTAACTGAAGCATACAAGGTGTGTGTAACTCAAGCATATGAGGTGTGTGAAAATCAAGCATATGAGGTGTGTGTAACTCAAGCATTCAAGGTGTGTGTAACTCAAGCATATGAGGTGTGTGTAACTCAAGCATATGATGCGTGTGTAACTCGAGCATACAAGGTGTGTGTAACTCAAGCAAATGAGGTGTGTGTAACTCAAGCATACAAGGTGTGTGTAACTCAAGCATATGAGGTGTGTGAAAATCAAGCATATGAGGTGTGTGTAACTCAAGCATTCAAGGTGTGTGTAACTCAAGCATATAAGGTGTGTGTAACTCAAGCATATGATGCGTGTGTAACTCAAGCATACAAGGTGTGTGTAACTCAAGCATATGAGGTGTGTGAAAATCAAGCATATGAGGTGTGTGTAACTCAAGCATACAAGGTGTGTGTAACTCAAGCATGAGGTGTGTGTTATTCGAGCATACAAGGTGAGTGTAACTCAAGCATACAAGGTATGTATAACTCAAGCATACAAGGTGTGTGTAACTCAAGCATACAAGGTGAGTGTAACTCAAGCATATGAGGTGTGTGTAACTCAAGCATACAAGGTGTGTATAACTCAAGCATACAAGGTGTGTGTAACTCAAGCATATGAGGTGTGTAACTCAAGCATATAAGGTGTGTATAACTCAAGCATACAAGGTGTGTGTAACTCAAGCATACGAGGTGTGTGTAACTCAAGCATACAAGGTGTATAGAACTCAAGCATACAAGGTGTGTGTAACTCAAGCATACAAGGTGTGTATAACTCAAGCATACAAAGTGTGTGTAACTCAAGCATATGAGGTGTGTGTAACTCAAGCATACAAGGTGTGTATAATTCAAGCATACAAGGTGTGTGTAACTCAAGCATATGAGGTGTGTGTAACTTAAGCATATAAAGTGTGTATAACTCAAGCATACAAGGTGTGTGTAACTCAAGCATATGAGGTGTGTGTAACTCAAGCATATGAGGCGTGTGTAACAAGCATACAAGGTGTGTATAACTCAAGCATACAAGGTGTGTGTAACTCAAGCATACAAGGTGTGTATAACTCAAGCATACAAGGTGTGTATAACTCAAGCATACAAGGTGTGTGTAACTCAAGCATATGAGGTGTGTGTAACTCAAGCATACAAGGTGTGTGTAACTCAAGCATATGAGGTGTGTGTAGCCCAATCTAGGGATGATTGCCTGTTAATAGGGTGATTGAATTATTGGAAAATTTACCATAGATTCGGCTCATTCGTCAAGGGTAACAGGTAATTCATGGAATGTCTTTAGTTAGCAAGAATAAAACTTATTTGAATAAAGCAGAGGCAATGCTACTTACCAAGAATTTCATCTGTAATATTGGCGAGGTGAGAGCCAGTTATACCTGCATCTGTAAAACAGTCACACAGAGAGGTAAGAATACATTACTAGCCATTTATATAGGCCATTTTTGCCAGATCTATATTGGTGTAGCTTGCCTCCTGTATAAATGTCCAATTTTATGGAAGATCTATCCTTGTGTGAGCATCCTTTCTCAGCCATTCTTTGGTTAGATATATTTACATACATCTAGTGAACATGGTGATGTTGAACATTAGTTAATAATTCAATGTTTTCTCCAAATTAGACAGAACTACATGTATATAGGAGTACTAGTACCATACCACATCACAGCAGAATCTTTCATGATGTCCAATGGTAAATACGGTAATTTCCCTATTAATTCACCTTCCAAATTTAATTCGAAAACGGCCGAGTTTTCCCCTGTCGTGATTTTGTCCATCCTAATAAAACGAAAACGGGAGCATTTTCAATATACACGTGAAACAATAAATTCGAACACTCCCGTTTTCGCCACGGAGTTCGTGCCGATGAAAGTAAAGTGAATATGTTACTAGAATCTCGTATAGTATGTGGCCGTATGCTATTATTCGTAAACGCAGAGAAACAACAGGGAATGGTACAATATAATCAGACTGAATTACTATTACTTAGTCTATAAGGAAAAAAATGTATTCAATTAACTCCGCAGTCCTGTAATTTTATCCTAACTTGATCGCGTTTCGCCGCAGTCGGGTAAAATATATACGGTAGTCCCCCGCATGTGGTCGAGTGTCTGCACACGGCCCGCTATTGAATCATTCTTCAGTTTCCAGCGTTCGTATATCAAATATCATTTTTTCAATCAGCATTCCTTTATTTGAAAAACACGGTGAATATTTTCCGAGAAAGCAGAACTGCGTGCGAATGAATTATGTTTGAACGAAACATAAAAATCACCGACAACGATGGTCGACGTGACACGCTCTTAGGAAATTTTCATGGCGCTCCTTTTCTGTTCAAGTCTTTACGGTGGTTCATCGTCCCTCATTAATTCATGGCCCCTTTAACTTTTATACGTTGGTGATTAAATAGAATACATTTTATGCTAATATATTTTCAGATGAAGCCGGCTGTCGATCTGACCTGGAGTCAACAATCGCATGCCGCGGTTATATTTTGGATATTAGTAGTGTTTAGAAATTTTTTTTAGGAAGATGAAATAAATCCATCCACATATGGTTCTCAGTACTGCATGGACAAAATCATCATGATATTGAACATATGCATATATTTTATAACTTTTCTCAACTAGATTCTCTGAAAGGCTGAATTAATTTCACTAAACCGTTGAGAAACGGGATTGTACATTTGCTGAGCTTTTCGTCATGATTCTCCGAACAGAATACAATCACAACTTACATAGATGATCTAATTTACCGGTTAATTGAAATGTCGATTTCTGTATATTTCCTGAAGTGGATCAGGTTATATTTACTGAGTGTATATTTATAAATTATGGAAAAGCTACAGTCGGGCCAAATCTCAAACCAGAAAGACGATCGGATGCAGGTAAAAGTTTTTCTTTTCAAGAATTAAACATTGTTGAATGACTTGATTTTGAGTCGGCAGTCATATATTGTGAACCAGGAACTTTCAATCATGTTATATTATTGAAATTACCATGCCGTTTATGTGGAATACGAACAACTGAACGGCAGGCAACAAGCTCGAGTGAGTGGTGACGATTTGATACAAAAGTGTAAAACGGATGCATATATGAGAATACAGCACTTTATTTTATTACAGGAGCACTACGATAACAATATATAACATAAAACGGCATAAAATAAAAGCATCATACATGCAATTTACTGAGGCATTGTGTACTGGATTTAATTTATCCGAGATTAAAGCTACAAGTTTTCAAATCGGCACATTCAGATGCGGACAAACTGGTCTCACTCGATCTTCATTTCCGGGGGAATATCTTCTGCAGAAAATCCAAGGAAGTCTTCATCGTCAGAGTCGACCATCTGAAACTCAGGGATAATCTTGGAGTTGTGACACTGGCCATAAGGCAAAACACACCTGCTTATTTTAGATAAACTTAAAATGAAAAAGTTTTAACAAAATACACCTATCGTTTAACGCAACATAGACAGGAAATCACACAGTTGACAAACGTCAGTTTTCCCCAACAGGGGACAAAAACAAATTTTGCGATGTGGAGCGCCGACAACAATCATCTCTGCATGTGCTCTGTTTTGTTCAAATATAGTTATCATAAAGACTTACCTCTTTCCCATTTAGTTAAATATTTTATTATTAATGAAAATACTTCTTATGAATACCCACGAACTTACCGAAATTCCAGCAATAAAAATTCTTTGGAATTACATCCCGCATTTTTACAATAAGAATCAAAACATCGCTATCGCCATTCCATTACTCTAATTCTAAACAAATTTGAGAAACATTTAAACGGCAATAGGTAAAGTTTCTGAGATGAGAACCTACCAGTAGCTAATTAATATTCAGAACGATATCATACTTCGACCCCATACTTTTAGTAAAATGTTACAGTACCGGTACCGTAATAGATATTCTCATACTTGAAACAAACAAAACGAAACTTGTATTGCCGACTGACACTCGGTTCTCTTGTACAATCCGCCGTTAATTCTACATTCATTTCGTTTCATAGGTCCGGGATATTTATTCAAGTCCTGGATGGTGTGTGTAAAATCATGGACAGTGCAGACCAAAAAGTCTATGGCAGTTCACTTATCTGTCTAAAGCTTCGTAATACAGGCCATTTTCAGGGTTCACAACAACAACGTTGACATACCGAATGACTCGAACATGGAATACTCTAATATGTGTATAGTTTTATATTTCCAGAATATTCTTTCAATTCCATGTCAGTTAGGTTTCATAATATAGATCATACATGTAGCTAATACTGAACAAAAAGGAAGGAATACGTTCAATGTTTTGGCCTACTTTTACGATGTTATTATGGCCCGTTATTATGGACGCGAATTTACGGACGTCAGCTCAAAAATCTGCATGATCTTGCTGAACTTGTCACTCGATCAATATGGTTGACTTCCTCGAATAAAATTAGACGCCTTTATCAGGGTAGAGGAGATTTTCTGACATCATACACTGCCTTTTATGGAAACTATGATGAGACATCAAAGTTAATACACTGTAATAAATACGATCACTACGACCACGGCAAAGCGGTCCGCCATTTTGGATCTCCCGTGAAAATCGGCGCGACATTTAATTCGAACACTCGTGTTTTTCTGGAATTCGCTCGACAAATAATTCGAAAGTAGCCAATTTTTGGAGTGGCGAGTTTCATCACTACATCGCGAATTAATAGGGAAATTACCGTAGGCTCACATACCAAGGCTATTGTTTGCCGGTAAATTAGACTCTGAGATAAATTGTGCCTTAGTGACCATGATTTCATTTACCCATCCCAGTTACTTTGATACAAATGCACAGCCGTCCAAACAGAAAATCAGATATCTAAATCCCAGAAGTGATTGTTATTGAGTACCTGAAACATGATCAGTGGCGATACATACTGTAGCTCATTAACAAATAGGGATGGCTGACAATCAGAAGAGTGATCACAGGTCTAATACACATGTTTTGGGTTACAGTGCAGTTCCTAAGACATTGGAACTCTTCCGTGTGGGCATGGTGGGGAGATAAAGGAGATGGTACGATAAGGCGGGATTTTGGCCTATACGTGGTGCTGTTGAAATGGAAAAAATAAAATGTCCTCAAAAGAAGTGTGTTTTAATGTAATGACAAGAGAAAATATATGTACCCAATATGTAAAAGTTCTAGCTCGATTGCATTATCATTGTAGTCATGATATGAAATTGAAATCCGCAGCATGTGCTATTTCGTGAAAAAAGGGTCTAAATCGAGTCATTTAAACACATATTTAGACATGAAGGACCCCTTGGACCAAGAAGATTTTCCAGCAGTGGAGATATAATGCCATCGCACATCACCAGGTTCGATGGCTGTTTGGTCCAAGGGATCCTTCATGTCTAAATGTGCATTTAAATGACTCGAGTTAGACCCATTTTTCACGAAATAGCACATGCTGCAGATTTCAGTTTCATGTCATAACGATAATCATGAAGCCATCAAGCTAGAACTTTCACATACTGTGTACATATATTTTCTCTTGTCGTTACATTAAAACACAATTTATTTCGACGATATTTTATTTTTTCGATTTCAATCGCACCACGTATTTGGCAGATTCCACAATAACCTAGTCCACTAACACACATTTCCGTCAATCATTGACAGAACATGACATTTGCAACACCTATAAATTCAAAAATATCGTTAACAAACAATGTGCCCTGTATCTTGCTATCTTAAACATGCCAATGAATTGCATAAGATGAAAATAAACAGGAACCCCTATGAATTCCATGTACAGTTTTCAATTTAGCGGGACAAAACAAAAATGACATCTGCAACATTTGTGTTACCTATGTCATTTTTCCGTCAAAATCTATTTTGTATATTTACAAGAAATTTCTTGTAAGACAAGCACTTGCATATGCTCAGTGGAATTAGGCCAATTGTATTGATGTATCTGTACCCTTGTCAGTGTATGACATCACCCATGCTGTAATACAGGGTCTTTTCAAAATTTTCCTAATGTCATTTCCGTCACGGGAGTTGGACGGAAATGACATTAGCAACGTTTTTCAAATGCTCATAGTATCCATGTGTCCACACTGGCAATGGTGGCATGCATATATCTTAATAAGGTCAAGCTAGTATCACTGTAAATCCTTTTTTGAATAATTTATTTGACATTTGATTTGTGGTGATTATTGTACAAAAAGTATGACGGAAATATGACATTAGAACAAGTGACATTAGCAACATTTACATTTCTGTCTCTCTATTATACTGCAGACAAGAAATATACCGGATAAGACTGTCTCTCTACAGGGTAAAATGGTTACACAACCTTGGTGGGTTTAGCAAACATGTACATGACAAGGAGTTAGTTTTTTAGTATTTTGAACGTTGCTAATGTCATTTTTCGGTTGGACGGAGAACTTGACGGAAAAGTGGACTAGGTTATCGTGGAATCTGCCTTAGGCCAAAATCCCGCCTTATCGTATCATCTCCTTTAGGCTTTGGTAGGGTCAGAATATACCCGTCAAACATATCAAAATGTATGATCCGGTATCACTGATTTCAATTCTGTGGCAAAAATGTAAGGATTTGGGCCATTGTGCATTTCTCTTCTTTTATAAACTTAATTTAGCTTACTAGTTTCATAATTAAGTACAATGGGAGAAGAAGTATAAAGTTAACTTTAATAGAGAAAATTCTGTGTTTCATACAAGATTTTCTTTATGACACAGAAGAGTCCCTATAAAAAGGTAGAATATTCCTGGTATGGGGTATAGAGAAGGTCAGCAGGCTATAATTATCAGTATATTTTTCAAGATTATCAGTTTTGTATACAGTGTGTCACTAGTGATAAAAAGCATCTACGCAGTCATGGCAGTGAAAGATCGGACCGCCAAAAGTGTGAAAAAAAAAAAAAAAAAATAGAATAAGCCACACTCACTATGCCATATAAGAAATTCCACTTACTTCTGAATATTCGTGGGAGTTTGTCTATGCCTAAACTGCTGCTCCATTCAACCACATCATTCGTTGTCCAGTAGTCTATAGGTTTGGATTTCCAGTCCAGTCCTGCACCCATGCTATCCATTGAGTTACCTCTCCTCATTGAGCCGGTGTTTACGGTTGTTGACTGTTTCACAGGGTCACTGTCCACTGTGTGTTTGGTCAGGATGGGACTAGAGGTCTCAAACACATCGCTATCAGTGCTGGTCTCGGAAAGTCTCCGTCCAGGCTTATAACGCTGAGGCACAATTCTCTGAGAAGGCAGAGAGCTGACAGATCCGCTATCACCATGATCACTGAGAGATGTCTCACTTAATGATCTGTCATAGCGCCGGGGTTTGGACTTGATGGCTGGTTTCTGCCCAGGTCGGGCTGCAGAACGACCTAGTGAGGACTTTAGGATTTTCTCTCTCTTCCCATCATCCTCCGTGTACCCATAGGTACTGTCAGAGGATCTCCGAGCAGGTTCACTGGCAGACCCAGACTTGGCATTCTCCTGGCGGGGAGAGGGAGTGGGAGGGAGTGTGGTCGAGTTACCAGGCGATCTACCTAAAGGTTTGTGTGACTGTTTGTAAGCATTAGAATCTTGAGGAGGAGTCTCTATCCGGTCACGGCTTCGTTTAGGAGAAAGTTTCTGGAGCTTGGACATAAAACCAGACATTTCCCTACGTGGCCTTGTGTAGATCCTTACATGGAATCTGACATATAATCTTTATTTCATGACTGGTCTGCTTAGATTTCTTCTCTTTGGCTCACATTATCTGAAAATAGCAACAATATGAAAAACAATGAAGCCACATCATTGAAGTACAACATGGTTAATAAATTGCTATGACCAGCATAATAAACCGCTAATAGTGAAATACCGTTGACTAATGACTACTGATATTTTTACCTCTACGGTAATGCAACTAGATGTTGTTACACTCTGCACAGTGTTCTCATAATGATGTAACATCACAGTGACTGCTAACACCAATTTGCTTATCCAAGTCTAGCAATCCCAGACTTGCACAAAATTAAAGCTAATTCTTTAACAATAGAGCTGCACCGACAGCACCCACAGGAACATTAAGACATGGCTCACATGGGTTTTCTACTTCCATTCTATTTCTTATCCATTCAGCCTAGGCAATATTTAATCTGGACAATATCTCAAAATTCCCTTCTAGCTGGGTTTCTAGGGTTAAGCTCACACAATATTTATTGTGAACAGACTTATCTGCTGTCCATATATATTGCATAACTCAGTAGTGAGTAATATGACATGAAAACACTCATATTTCTGATGAGATGACATCACAAAACATATGATGCTCCAATGGACATAGACATGATTTTACATGTAAGCTTATTTCCATGTTCAAGGAAAGTTAATGAAGCTTCAAGTCATTCAGAATATCTTTCTGAGAAAATGATTAAACAAGTAGCTGTTACATTACATCTAGTCTGCCACATTTTTTTAGCACAAAGTTAACCTTTACCACAGTGCATATATCATATATCTTTCAGAATAAAAATTTGACTCCTAGCTGATGACTGGTCCCAAATCCCTGTATTAAATTGAGCATGATGGTGAAAGTGGGTCAATTGTCAATTAATGTTCTTTTATGATGGATTATATGTATAAGGGCTTGTTACAAACATCTGTGCTCAACTGACTACAGTTCTCTTTACAGGATTAGATATGTATCTGTCATATTGTGTAATGCCCTTCAGCCTGGTTAATGATATCCTGTAATAAAGATTTAACTGATAGAACAAATGATTCGCCGAATTACACAATGAGTCATCATCATTGGATACTATGATAGTCAATTGTAAATGATTGGTTACTGAAAGTCCAACTTTGAGATGATAAGAACCATCAGATCTCAGTCTCTCTCATGGTTCTGAAACTGAAACTTTGACACTAGACATGCTAGATGGATGGGAAGTGGTTATAGATGGATAGTGGTTATACATGTACATGTAGATGGGAGGTGGCTATAGATGAGATGTGGAGAGATGGGAAGTGGCTATAGATGGGTTGTGGAGAGATGGGAAGTGGCTATAGATGAGATGTGGATCGAGAGATGGGAGGTGGCTATAGATGAGATGTGGATTGAGAGATGGGAGGTGGCTATAGATGAGATGTGGAGAGATGGGAAGTGGCTATAGATGGGATGTGGAGAGATGGGAGGTGGCTATAGATGAGATGTGGATCGAGAGATGGGAAGTGGCTATAGATGAGATGTGGATCGAGAGATGGGAAGTGGCTATAGATGAGATGTGGATCGAGAGATGGGAAGTGGCTATAGATGGGATGTGGAGAGATGGGAAGTGGCTATAGATGAGATGTGGATCGAGAGATGGAAAGTGGCTATAGATGAGATGTGGATCGAGAGATGGGAAGTGGCTATAGATGAGATGTAGATCGAGAGATGGGAGGTGGCTATAGATGAGATGTGGATCAAGAGATGGGAAGTGGCTATAGATGAGATGTGGATCGAGAGATGGGAAGTGGCTATAGATGAGATGTGGATCGAGAGATGGGAAGTGGCTATAGATGAGATGTGGAGAGATGGGAAGTGGCTATAGATGAGATGTGGAGAGATGGGAAGTGGCTATAGATGGGTTGTGGAGAGATGGGAAGTGGCTATAGATGAGATGTGGATCGAGAGATGGGAGGTGGCTATAGATGAGATGTGGATTGAGAGATGGGAGGTGGCTATAGATGAGATGTGGAGAGATGGGAAGTGGCTATAGATGGGATGTGGAGAGATGGGAGGTGGCTATAGATGAGATGTGGATCGAGAGATGGGAAGTGGCTATAGATGAGATGTGGATCGAGAGATGGGAAGTGGCTATAGATGAGATGTGGATCGAGAGATGGGAAGTGGCTATAGATGGGATGTGGAGAGATGGGAAGTGGCTATAGATGAGATGTGGATCGAGAGATGGAAAGTGGCTATAGATGAGATGTGGATCGAGAGATGGGAAGTGGCTATAGATGAGATGTAGATCGAGAGATGGGAGGTGGCTATAGATGAGATGTGGATCAAGAGATGGGAAGTGGCTATAGATGAGATGTGGATCGAGAGATGGGAAGTGGCTATAGATGAGATGTGGATCGAGAGATGGGAAGTGGCTATAGATGAGATGTGGATCAAGAGATGGGAAGTGGCTATAGATGAGATGTGGATCGAGAGATGGGAAGTGGCTATAGATGAGATGTGGATCGAGAGATGGGAAGTGGCTATAGATGAGATGTGGATCTGGGATGGCGAGAGATGAGATGTGGAGAGATGGGAAGTGGCTATAGATGGGTTGTGGAGAGATGGGAAGTGGCTATAGATGAGATGTGGATCAAGAGATGGGAAGTGGCTATAGATGAGATGTGGATCAAGAGATGGGAAGTGGCTATAGATGAGATGTGGATCAAGAGATGGGAAGTGGCTATAGATGAGTTGTGGATCAAGAGATGGGAAGTGGCTATAGATGAGATGTGGAGAGATGGGAAGTGGCTATAGATGAGATGTGGATCAAGAGATGGGAAGTGGCTATAGATGAGATGTGGAGAGATGGGAAGTGGCTATAGATGAGATGTGGATCGAGAGATGGGAAGTGGCTATAGATGGGTTGTGGAGACATGGGAAGAGGATAGAAGGGAATTCAGATGAGCTACGGTGCATATTACAATTTACATGTAATACAATACCGCTAAGTTTGTGACAAGATTTGTGTAAGCTTCTGTTGCTGTTAACTTTCTATTGTTTAGGCCTTTGTATTACTGAACAGGCACCCGTCTAGACTTAGTGAACATTGTACCCAGAGCTTGTTTCCTCACTCTTTAAGTGACAGAAATACCCCAAATTTAATAAACTGTTTTAATACACTTGTCTCTCATTATAACGCTGAAGACTGGAGACAATAAATTGACTGAACTTTATAGGTGGGTCACACTATAGAGTCTTCATAATAGCAGCATACATATTACAGACTATATATAATGGGGGACATATCAGTGGCAGCGCTATACTGAAACCCGCTTTATAATGCGACGAACTAACTAAGCACCGCCCAGCCAAGTTGCGTTTCTGCTGCTTTAAAGAAGAAATCTTTGAAGCAACATGGAACCAAACACTCTCAATCCACCCTATACAATACTGAGGACACAGACAGGATGCTTACATTGGTACAATAAAGAGAAATCATCAATATACAGTGCTAGACATCACATTATCAAGTTCCTGTTGCTTCCGAACACCGGACACCCACCAATCACCCAATAACTCTGACCAGCCCCTGGTTTTATGGTTCGGAGAGAGTAATCAACCAGAACTGGAAGGCAGCGTGAGGTGAACCCTGGTGTAAAATGCCGGACTGATTTCGAACTGTGGATTTTCATCAGAGGCTGAAGAAAAGGGTTCAAAAGGAAGCAAGATATACGCTGAAGAGGTTGGCCGGTGTTGTCAGGTGTTGACTGGTGGTTGGCCGGAGTAAACAAAAGGTTGACCGGTGGGTTGGCTGGTGGGTTGGCTGGCAGGTTGGCTGTTAAGTTCGTGAAGTTAGCCCAGTAAGGTCAGCGGGATGGCCGGTAAGAGTAGGGGTTTGCCAGTGCGGACTGGAAAAAGTGTTCAGAGAACAATTAGCTTGATGACGAAAAACCCAAAAAGAAAAAAACACAAGGCGGATGGTTTGTTAAGAAAGAAGAATTGGTTTTACTTCTCACACTCTTAAGACAGCAATAGATCCAAAAATGAATCCCAATACCCGGCGGTATCCTGTTCCTCATTGGGATAGTTAGTGTCAATGTCACAGAGACATTGTGTCTCCTATAAGATTGCTAAGAGCTTCTGCAGTGGGAGAGCCAGAGGCTGGGCAGTCTGTGGTCAGACCACTGTAAACTTCCATGGTGTAGGTATCCATGGCTTTGGTGCTCAGTACTGGAAGGGGCCGGTCACAGTGGATTGGCAGGGATGTGGCGTCAGGCACGAAGACTGGTGAAGCCGAAGAGTGAGGAACATCCCAGTTGTTTGTCTGGGAGGCAGAGATGCAGGTAGATGACATGGTGAATGTGCATCTAGCCATGTTTGCGCTTGTAGATCTTACCACATCGGCATATGTTGAAGCTGGATCTCCGATGGATGATGCGGAAGTGTCAACTGAGTGCTGTCTTATCCAAGTATGGTTTTGTGCAGTGTATTTCCGGCCTGGCTACGGCCTATTTCCGGCCTGGCTGCGGCCTTTCTCACGAGTAAGGAACCACGTAATAAGTCTTCATGTTAGTAAAATGTTTCTAGGGGACTGAGTTTATTCAGGGACCTTGCTTTAGTTTCTAGCGGTAGTCGTACACCTCTTCACAGGCACAATACCAGTCGAGGCATTTCCACACTAATGGTGATATCATTTGAGCTATTCCTACTACTACTCAAGCCAAATCAGAAAAATGAAAAATTTGAAAATCAATTTTCCTATTTCTAAGCTAAAACTTACCTTCCCATACCTTATTGCTATCGTGTTCCTACGCGATTGCCCCATTGTAAAACCTTACCACAGAACCAAAAGAAATAGTCCCTGTAATGCCCCAATGCCCATGCGCGAGTACCCAGAATCCTCTCTGTCTGACCACGTCACTTCCTTCTTTCCTATTCAATCGCAGTGTGAATAACCCATTAGCGGGGAGGCTGGGAGGGCCATCACAGTATGTGAAGGTAAGTTTTAGCTTAGAAATAGGAAAATTGATTTTCAAATTTTTCATATTTCCTACGCTGTAAAACTTACCTTCACATACCTTATTGCTAGAATATCATAGCAGGAGGAGGGAAATAGTGGTCAAACAGAAAAGTTCTCAAGCATAGGCCGCAAGGCAAAACAGGAGTCAGTGAGATAATCGAGTGCCATAAAGACATATAACATGACGGTATGGCCATCGATATAATCACCCAGCCCTAATATATACATATAAGCGGGCCTAGTGAATGGCTGACAGGCACTAGACCAAAACCTCCCGCCCCCCCCCCCTTTTTTGAAAATTTGGGGAGAGCAGACACTTACCAGATTTTTAAAAAATGGTAAAATCACTAGGAGGTCTAGTGCGTAGACGGGTCCGCAACTGACTGGGCAGCCACCAGGGGTCCCAGTGAGAAGATGTCCCGTCGTTGGAGCGTCAGATCCCGGAGGTAGTGAGACACGAAGGTAACATTACTCCTCCAGTAGCAGGCCCTCATTATGTCGGACACGGATCTATTGGTCCATAGAGGCCAGGATGCCGCCATGGCCCTGACCTCATGGGCGGAGACCTTGGACAAGGAGATAACCTCAGGTGGTACGTCCGTGTACGCAAAACGAATAGTCTTGGCAAGCCAGGAAGATATAGTATTTTTAGATATCTCCTGCTTGGAAGAGGGCCCAAACGGGATGAAAAGACGCACCCGCCCAGCTCTCATATGCTCCACACGTGCCAGGTAACAGGAGAGAGCTCTGACGGGGCACAAGACTCTGTCATCGTCAACAGCCGCGGACAGGATGTTGGACAGAGCCGGGATGACGAACTCTCTCGGAAGATTGTCGTAGAGGGACTGGTTCTTCGCAACAAAATCCGGGAGAGTAGATAACGCCACCCAGGTCCACTTAGGGTTGTATCTCAAAGACCTGAAGTCCAAGGCATGGATTTCTGATACGCGGGCGGCAGAGGCAAAGGCAATCAGAAATACGGTCTTGTAAGATAGAAACTTCAACTCACAGGTGCCGATGGGTTCGAAGGGCGGCTCAGAGAGCCGTCTCAGAACCAGAGCCAAATCCCATTTAGGAAGCTGCGGCGTCGGAGTAGGCCTCTCCACCCGAAAGGAACGAAGAAGGGCAGAAAGGTTGACGTCGAGTGATGGGTTGACACCTGTGGTCAATTGAAGTACCCTGGAGATAGCGGACCGATAGCCGTCGACCGTGGCCGGAACAAGCTGCCTGTCATGGAACAGATGCAAAAGGAAGTCTGCTACCTGGTGAACAGTGGCAGAGGTTGGAACAATTCCACGTCCAAAACACCAGGTAGCGAAGGACTTCCACTTGTTCTGGTACACCGCAGTCGTTGATGCTCTCTTGGACCGGACCATCCTTTCGGACGCTTCGACAGAAAATCCAGCCTCAACGAGCTGATGCTGGAGCACTTGAACGCGGTCAGTTGAAATAGACCGGGATTCGAGTGATACAGGCTGGATCTCGGCTGACGAAGCAGGTTCCACCAAAGCGGCAGCCGACGAGGCACGTCTATGAGAAGATCCATCAGGTCTGGAAACCAAGGGCGAGTGGGCCACCACGGAGCCACAAGGTAGACCACGCACGGCTGTGCTTGGATCTTCCGGAGGACTTGTGACAAGATTGCTGGCGGCGGGTAGGCGTACGAAATCATGTCGGACCAGTCCAAAGACAGGGCGTCGACTGCCAAGGCTGCTGGATCCGGAACGGGAGACACATAGGCCGGCAGTAGATGGTTCCAACGGGTGGCGAACAGATCTACGTTCGGCGTCTCCCATATCCGAGACATCTGGGCTAGGATGTCTTCGTGGAGCTGCCATTCGGTCGCTATTATCTGATTCGGTCTGGACAGTGCGTCGGCTAAGACGTTCAGATGACCGGGAATGTGGCGAGCTCGCACAGAAATTCCGTTGTCCCAACATAGGCTGAAGAATTTCTGTGCTTGATCCAGCAGTTGGGGAGAGTGAGTCCCTCCCTGCTTGTTTATGTAGGCGAGAACTGTCGTGTTGTCCGTTGCTACTAACAAGCGTTGGTTCTTGAGGTCTGGAAGCAATCTCTGTATGGACAGGGTTACGGCCTGGAACTCCAATACATTGATATGTAGCTTCCTCTGGCTGTCGTTCCACAAGCCGGATATTGACCTCGAACCCAAATGTGCTCCCCATCCTTCCATCGATGCGTCCGTGAACAGTTGACGGGACGGCTGAAAGGGTAGGAAGGTGACACCTATCATCACGTTCTCCGGCTGCAGCCACCAGCGTAGGAGACGTTTGACATCCTCTGTCACAGGGACAGTAGGATTCAGGTGCCGTTTCGGCCAATGGTTGTTGAGGTGCATCATCAACGGCCGAAGCTGCAACCGACCTCGAGGTGTTACATCCTGAGTTGATGTTAACAGGCCGATAATTGCAGCGAACTGGAGAGCACGTCTGTGCGATGCTGACAGGAACGTCGGCACCGACGTCAGAATTTTCTTCCAGCGGTCTTCCGGAGGTTTCGCTAACGCTGAAAGGGTGTCGTAGGAAACTCCGAGAAAGACTCGAGACTGGGATGGTGTCAACTCCGATTTGCCCTCGTGAGGAAGATAGCCCAGAGCAACAAGGACCTCCCAAACGAAATTGGTGTCCTTGCGGAGTTCCTCCCTGCACTGATTCCGTAGTAGGGAATCGTCGAGGTAGAAGTGATACTTGAGACCTCTCGTGTGCAGGAATGACGCCACCGGGTTGAAAATTCTGGTGAAGACCCAAGGGGATGTGGATAGTCCGAAAGGGAGCACGCGTAACTGGAACTTCCGGTTGCCAACCAGGAAGCGCAGATACTTGTGATGAGCCCTGTATATCGGAACATGCAGATATGCATCTTGGAGGTCGAGAGACGTCATCCAATCCCCTTGTAACAGAGCCGAACGAATAGACCGGAACGACTCCATCCGGAAATGAGGCGGCGGGGCCAAGAAGTCCTTGTTCAACCGACGCAGGTTTATAACCATACGCATTTCGGTGGTATTCTTCTTGGGGACCAGGAACACCGCAGAATAAAAGCCCGGGGACAGATCGTTTGGCGGAAGTTCTATGGCTGCACCCTTCACTACCAACTTGTCCACGGACCTCTGAATCTCCATCAGGTGCTCCCGACGCACTGGAATTCGAGACGCCCTGGGTGACGTAGTCAACGGGGGAGTTGTGGCGAACTCCAGCCGATACCCATGATGTAGGGTGTTCAACACCCACGAATCCGCCTGGATTGCCTCCCAATTCCTCCAAAACCTTACAAGTCTCCCGCCTACCGGAAGCGCCGGATCTGGTGGAATTGGGAACAGCGGCAACGTGCGGTCTCGCCATGCAGAAAGCACATCTGCATGGCCCGTGTCCTCATTTCCTGGAAGCTTTGGCGGACTTCCCTTTTCCGCCACCACGTTTAGAGTGGCCGCTCCCCCCTCCCTTCGAACCTCCGCCGGATTTCGAAGAGGAGGGTACATCCTTCTTGGCACCAGCCCCGGAAGAAGAACTTGCAGATGAAGCTTTCTTCGGGGCCGAGGAAGACGACGTCGAGGCCTCGGGGGCCGATCGCTTCCTCTGTTGCGGTCCAAAGTAAGAATGTGTGGTCCTGGCAGCGGACATTTCATTCTGCAGCTCAGGTAGTACACCGGCAAACAGAAGTCCTGAGGCGGGGGACTGCTCCCTTAAGGTCGATCTCACACTGGCCGGGGTATACGTAGGCAGGGCCGAAAACAGTGCAAGACGTCTTAAGTGTACAAACATAGCGGACATGAAGACTGAGGATGCCATCAAGTCCGCGTCTGCACGCGCAGCTGCCGTCAGGAAGTCCTTCATCAGGTTGACGTCATCCACCGGAACAGATACATAACCGGAAGGTGACGTTTGGGGTATGCGATTAAGGATCGTGCGAATGGCGTAAAGAAACCAATCGAGATGGGAAGTAATCGCTACCTCCTGTCTAGAAGTGTCCTCCAGTAGACACATCTGACGAACAGAAAGAGGAATGTCTTTCTTCGGCGGAGAGACTCCAAGAAACTGATCGAGTTCCGGTTCCTGGACTGCTGCTCGATCATGCCAAGGTGAGCCGTGTACTGAATACGACCGGAACACGGGTCGCTCCAGCGGGAAGATACCAGTAGATTTCTTAAAAAGAGATCTAGACTCCTGTTGTCGTTGCCTCTCATCTTGGGTCTTAGGAAGTGAGAAGGCGTCCCGCATGCGTTCAGCACATTCAAAAACAGCTCTAGAAGGCGGAAGTGATGTGCGATGTGAAGGCTCTTGTCGGAGATCAGACATCGCAGTAACCCTTCTGGATTCTACAATTGGCGGAGGAGTCATATCCGGAAACAACTCATAAAGGCGAGCCAGTGTATCAGAGTAACTGGACGCGGCGAGGTCCGGATCAGCATCGAACAAGGAAGTCCGTTCTTCCGCTTCCGTCTCAGCGTTATTCACTGTCCCGGGATTCACAGGGGTAAACCTGGGCACAAACGAGGGAGGTGTAGGTCTACTACCCTGCAAGAGATCAAGTGGTAGCTGAGGATGGGAACCGGAAGTCGGCCTCCTTGATGATACGGGGCGAGGTTGATAGCCAGCCCACTCGGGCACCGGAAGTGGTGTAGGAGATGGTGGGGGAGGCATCAACATGTCACGCTGTAGGGCTGCGAAGTCCGCAGACAATCTATTAAACCTATCGAAGAGGCTGGCAGGAATAGATGTTGCTGGAGGACACTGCCTATCAGAAGGAGGAAGTAAGGCAGAACCGGAAGCAGCCGCATACTGGGACATCGCCGGCCTAGCTGGGTATCTAGGCAGATGTGGGTGAGCAACCCTCACTTGTCGTCTCGGTATAGGAGCATGATATGGCATAGCATATCTGACAGGCCTAGGAGAGGGAGAACGGAAGTGAGCACCCGATGTACCGGAAGTCGGATGTGTAGGAATACGTGCAGTAGGAAACACACGACGTGGTACATCAATAGGTCGGACTACAGAAGCCACAGAAGGGTATGAAGTAGCCCTATACACTACACCGCGTACAGGAAGCGGAGAGTACGGTGGTGCAGCATAGGGAGCCGATCTGCTATACATCGATGACGTAACCGGAAGTCTGTTCATCGATGACGTCACTCTCGTGTCATACATCGATGAATGACCCGGAACCCCATAACCAGATGGATAGGCAGGAACATCATACGCAGAGGCAGTCCTATAGTAGGATGAAGTAGCCGACATCGGAGCATGCGCAGAAACAGGAGCGGAAGTTCCGATGTGATACGATGATACCGGAAGGTAAGACGATACCGGAAGGTATGAAGTCAATGGTTGCATATAAGCATCCGAGATACTCGGAGCTACCGTTGGCCGGAAGTCATAACTGGACACAGGCATACGTTGACGCTGGTCCGGTTGAGCAAGCTGCGGGGGAGCTGACAAAGGCTGCTGTAAAGGTGCCCTGGACAGCCTGGGAACATTCAGTAGGGAATGACCCGACGCAGGAAAACCGGAAACGGGTGTAATAATCACCGTAGACTGCACTGGGCGAGGTGATATTACGGTCGCTGGAACAGCTGGCATCTCCGTAGTTGGTATAGACGTAGATGAGCTGCGCCGAAATGAAGACAGATTCTCCGGAAGTGACGAGTCCTTGACCACGGAAGTCACAGTCTCCGGATTGACAATCCGAAACAGGGGACCCTCAGTCGGAAGTGACGTCATAGATGTCGGATCAAAGTTGGCCGTCAAGGTCAAGGGCGTCCCGTGCAGTAACTTACCTACGGGACGTCCGCCATCTTTGTTCGCCATCTTGGTCCCTTGAAACAGAATTTGTACATGGAGGAGGAGAAATACTGACTACATTCGGCAAATTACTAGATGGAGTTACACTCATATCCTGCGTAACGGACATATCAAGAGAGGCAGACTCGTCCGGCTCGTTCACAGGGGAGCGAGACGGAGAGCCGACCAAGCTCTCGGCACAATCGAAGCCGGGCGGGGGCAAAACTTCACTGGCATATGAACCGACAAGATATCGTTGGAAAACATCGTCGGTCCACAGCTCGCATTCTGCACATTTGGCATACTGATCGCACCAGATCCCTCTACACGGCGGACAAGCTGAATGCGGATCCGTCGTGGGTTTGGATCGTCCACATACAACACAAAACACGGACGCCATCTTTATTTATGATTCGACAATACTCCCTGACGATGTTTGAAGTCCAGGTAGGTCTCGAATCCAGGAATTTGGTAATATTCCTTCTTCTCTCTCAAGGTAATATCCCAGGAAATCTCCGTAGGTAATCCAAGGTTACGAGTAAGGAATATCGTGGTATTACAGATGTAGATCTTGAAACTTTTACGGGAGCACAATGGAACTACGTCTGACCGCTACGATTGTAGAGGAAAGAAGGAAGTGACGTGGTCAGACAGAGAGGATTCTGGGTACTCGCGCATGGGCATTGGGGCATTACAGGGACTATTTCTTTTGGTTCTGTGGTAAAGTTTTACAATGGGGCAATCGCGTAGGAACACGATAGCAATAAGGTATGTGAAGGTAAGTTTTACAGCGTAGGAAATTACTAAGTTCTACTGCGGTTAGGCATTGTGTAGGGACAGAGAACTGTCCAAGCCTGACCAAGTTTGCAGTAAAATGTCATATATCTGATACGGAAATATATGGTAAGTCTGCTGCTGGATCAGGAGGATTGTCCTGGACAAAGAACTGCCAACACTGATCGCACTTTCATCTGCCTAGTACATGTAACTCAATTCGTCAATTCGGACTAGCACTAACCATGCGATGTCGGCAAAAACACACCTTCCATGAGGCATATTTGGACACCAAGTCGCTGAATAAAAAAGCTAGAACCATTATAGACTTATTTCGTTGGATTCCATGACCTAGGAGTAAATTCGAAAAATGGACCAATGGGAGAGAACTCTTGGTATGATGAAATGTTATAATTTATAAAGAGGAGAAGCAAGAAAAGAATGAGCAAGTAAAGACATAGGAGGACGTAGAGCTAGAGGAGGAGGAGGAGCAAAAACAGGAAGACCAAGAGCAGGAGAAGGATTTTCCAGGTAACAAATGGGAACAGGCATCATGGAAATATCTTTGTCAGTTATTTTTAGACTATCTGAATTCACCCCTTTGCCCGGAAGACATTTAAAGAAAAAATATGCAGTGAGTAAATATGATTTAACGTCGCTTTCAACTATATTTCAGTCATATCACGACGTTGGGTCCCATTCCTTTTCACACCCGGGAACCACACGGGTGGGGTTCCTTTTCACACCTGGTAACCCCACGGGTACCTCAGTTAGTCGCCTTTTATGACAAGCTGTCTGAGGAGCTGAAGCCTATTCTTACCATGACCTGGGGTGTGCATGCACGACGACATCCCAGGTCAATCCCCGGAAGCCTCACAGAGCGAAAAAATATGTAACTTTTATTTATTTTTTTTTACTCCATTATCTTGCCAATTAATATGTGTTTCGGAAAATCAATGAATGGCCAGGGCTTTGACCTTTCGTGACCACTAAAGGTTTTGCAAAAACTGAAAAAAAAGTTTACTGAGATTTCAAGATTCTATAAAAAAAACTGCTGGTGGCTAAGATGATCGTTTTAGTGTCGTTTGATAACCTACATGTGAGAAAACTAATAGAATAACACACAAGGTTGCTCGATATTAAAATCTAAACAAAAAAAAAACTTTTGTACTTTTCTTGGTGTTTTGTCCTGCTGTCCGAATCGACCCAGCTTATGGTAACTTTTTAAACAACTGCTATTTTGCCAAGTCCCCACTGCCCGTTAGTGAGAGATGAGAGTTTCGCTTGACTCTTGAGCCGTAAACATTTCTTTCTGGAAATTCATACCCCCCCGCTCATCCCCCCCCCGCCCCTCCTGCCCCCCACCAGGAGAGAGAGAATTAATGTTTATCGTCGCGTTCAGCAATATTTCAGCTATATATCGACAATCAAACAAAATTTCAAGTATTCAAGTTAATAACTTAGTAATCCAACACATTAAAACACGCACACATTAAAACTTATGCAATAAACCAATTTCTCTCAAATAATCTAAGACACAGTCCTCCCTCACCCAACCAAAAAGATCTTCTAAAGTAGTTGCTCGATAAAAAAAATCTCTTAGAATCAGCCAGACCCTTACCATCTGCCACATTCATGGCAGATGTTGGACCTATCATTGAAGCTGGACCAGTGTTGGAAATTGGACCTTCGTTGAACTCTAGGAGACGGTGAAACTTCAATGCACAATAATGCTGAATAGCACGCATTTGCGTTCTTTTACGGTTGACCTGTTTTAACATTTAAGCAGTCGTCAAAGCCATGAATTAACTTCTCTTATCGATTTTCAGTTTGATCACAATGAAAACCATTGTTTACCTGTTTGAGCAGTCTTCCCACGCTAACGCATTCCACTACATGTAAATTGTTTATGGAAACGGGAGATAATCCAACATCTTGGGTTGATGGAGTTATCGCCCTTGATTCAACAGGTGTTGCCTGATGCAACAGTACTGGCCAGCCTACATTCACGAGCAGGCACGTTCACCAGCAGGACCGTATTCAACAGCAGGGCCGGAAAGATCTCCACGATGTATGGACGATAATTCTGCCCAGCTGCTTGCGGCAGTATTAAGCAACAATGTAACAAGATATACTACTAGACTGTTCTATTTCTCTCTGGTGTCATATTCTGCACGTACACCAACCTATACACGAGTGTCCAGCCACCCAGAAATTACAGCACTGTCGTCAATCGTTTTCATTCTTAGCGCCGATTTCTTTTTATTTTTCTTGTTACCATTTGTTCTTTGGTGTTGAATACTTCGCCTGCTGGTGCTTGTCTTATTTCGGGGATGAATTTAATGGGGGGAGGGGGGGGGGTTTATTATAATAAATTTACTGGGAATGTTTATATTAGTTGTCTTTGTTTGGAAGAGGATGGGGGGGGGGTATATATATTTCTTTTCTTTTAGCATTCCGCAAATAGATGAAATATGACATGTAAGGTGTTAGCCATTTCATGTACATCTCTTGTATATACATAATTTTTGCCACCCAGGCTACGTGGGCATTGTAAGGGTAGTATTGTAAAATCGTAGCCAGAACAACGAATAAATGCCCAGTGGTTTTTTCCAGGGCTTATTACGAAAAAGAAAACAATTCAGAAAATTTTTATAAAGTGTTATTTCACCACTTTTAAGTGTTAAATGCAACATATTGAGCTGCTGCATCCAACACTTAAAAGTGGTGAAACAACACTTTCTAAATGCTTTCTCTCCTCCAACCCTCTAGATGTTAAATGTAACATTTGCGTTTTAGGAGTGTACATGTGTTATTCAGACTGTTGTGCTATAGATTCAGTTAAAAACATTTCTAATTGTCAAATTTCAATTAAAAAGGTAATCTTAAATGATGTTCACAAAGGCTTTCATGTTTGAAATAATTTCCAGCTATCCAGTTCTGCAAATAATTTATTGATGATATCATATCTTACCATATAGTTAATGAGAAATAACTTTCTATCTGCCTGGATATTTTGAAAAAAAAAAAAATTCTGGTCCTAAGTTTTGTCACAAGTAAGATACTGCGAATTGACAATGTTCACAACGTGCTTTGGAAATTGCGATTCAGATGTCGATTGCACAGTAATAGTATCAAAAAAGCCGGAATTAAATACGTGTGTAGTTTCCTCCGCCATTATTTTTTAAATTCGATATATTTGAACGTTTCTAAAAAAAATCAGAAACAACATGTTTTTCAACGCGTGATAGGCTAAATAATATTCCTTGGTCGTAAGATTATGGTTATAATAAGGATATTCGAAACTGGATTTTTGATTGGAAAACAAATGGTTGATTATAGGCAGGTTGGGGGGTGGGGGGGTCAATATGGTCCCCTACCAAACTTTGTGTCCTATTTCCGGAACGCCAAATACTTGAGAGCTGACACTCCATGACTTTGTAGCATACCATATTGAGGTCATTTTGGTCCTATTTGCATGACCCTCCGAGCAGAGGATCATGGGTAAATTCAAAATTGTGACCGTATGGGGTGTAACAGGGAAGTGATGTTTTCGTCATTTTTGTTCAAAAATTTTGCTTTTCTGTGAGGAAAAGTGAGCAAAAACGATTTTATTTCACATCTATCATATGACTATTAGTTACTAATTTATCTTGCAGCTTTTGCCGAGAAATGGCAAAGATAAAATAAATCGAAAAATCTGACAGAAAAATCGACCAAAAAAAAAATGAAAATGACGTCACTGTGATGTCATCACATCGGCCATCTTGGATATTTTTGCATCTCTGATAGAGCTTGACCCAAGCGTATAGTGTGGTAAGTTTCAGCCCCTAGCTCAAGGGGTAAGGAAAATATTTAAGAGAGGAGGGAGACAGATCCCCCCCCCCCTCCCCAAGGCCTTGACAGGTCCCCAAATCCCCAGGCCAGATAGGGTTAATAGGCCATTTGCCAGTTCTACTATCGTTACAGAGCAATGCCGGGTATATTCATTGTGTAGCAGATATGTACAAAATGTACAAGCAACTGTTTCACACCCTTTTCCAAATTTCGAAATAAATATAATATATAGTTCTCCTCATACCCCGTTTTCTTTATAATACAGACTGCAAAATATACTTTTCATTCGTCCTTTAATTTAACTGTGTGCCTTTTGACAACATACCCGACATTTAATCCCGAATTTGTACGAGTACTTTAATTGCAGCACCCATACCTCCGCTAGAGCCTTTGAAATACGCAATCCTTTTTCTATTTTTGAAAAGAGATTCCTCTTTCAATCATATCGTATGTTTCAACGAACTGGGATGCAAATTGAATTTATCTGAAATTTTGATGCATGCGACTTTGTGAATAAAATTTTATCACATGAAAAAAAAACCCCGTACATAATTATATGACATTGTTACCGGTCATATATTTGAAAAAAAGCAAAAACATTATTACCTATACCCATACTGTATATATATTTTTCACTTGAGTATAAATAAAATGTATATGAAGGTCATTCAAAATGGTTATTAATCCACGAAAAAAGGTTGAATAGCGCGATCAGGGACATTTCTCTATCATTTCAATATACAATTCAAGGTAAACATTCACGAGGGGGACCCATCCATGCACTATCCCCTCAATATAAGATGAACATTCACCAGGAAGACCCATCCCCTATGCTCTTAATATACCTATAAGATGAACATTCACCAGGAGGACCGTTATCCATCACCTCAATATACATATCAGGTGAACATTCAACAGGAGGACCGTTATCCATCACCTTAATATACATATCAGGTGAACATTCAACAGGAGGACCGTTATCTACCACCTCAATATACATATCAGGTGAACATTCAACAGGAGGACCGTTATCCATCACCTCAATATACATATCAGGTGAACATTCAACAGGAGGACCGTTATCCATCACCCCAATATACATATCAGGTGAACATTCAACAGGAGGACCGTTTTCCATCACCTCAATATACATATCAGGTGAACATTCAACAGGAGGACCGTTATCCATCACCCCAATATACATATCAGGTGAACATTCAACAGGAGGACCGTTATCCATCACCTCAATATACATATCAGGTGAACATTCAACAGGAGGACCGTTATCTATCACCTCAATATACATATCAGGTGAACATTCAACAGGAGGACCGTTATGCATTCACCAGGAGGACCGTTATCTATCACCTCAGTATACCTATAAGATGAACATTCACCAGGAGGACCGTTATCTATCACCTCAGTATACCTATAAGGTAAGCATTCACCAGGAGGACCGTTATATATCACCTCAGTATACCTATAAGGTAAGCATTCACCAGGAGGACCGTTATCTATCACCTCAGTATACCTATAAGGTAAGCATTCACCAGGAGGACCGTTATCTATCACCTCAGTATACCTATAAGGTAAGCATTCACCAGGAGGACCGTTATCTATCACCTCAGTATACCTATAAGGTAAGCATTCACCAGGAGGACCGTTATCTATCACCTCAGTATACCTATAAGGTGAACATTCACCAGGAAGACCGTTATCTATCACCTCAGTATACCTATAAGGTGAACATTCACCAGGAGGACCGTTATCTATCACCTCAGTGTACCTATAAGGTAAGCATTCATCAGGAGGACCGTTATCTATCACCTCAGTATACCTATAAGGTAAGCATTCACCAGGAGGACCGTTATCTATCACCTCAGTATACCTATAAGGTAAGCATTCACCAGGAGGACCGT
The DNA here is from genome assembly GCA_036873755.1 of Hanleya hanleyi. NCBI lineage: Eukaryota > Metazoa > Mollusca > Polyplacophora > Lepidopleurida > Hanleyidae > Hanleya > Hanleya hanleyi. Next base: position 126,732 of record JAVTVY010055133.1, read on the forward strand.
TATCTATCACCTCAGTATACCTATAAGGTAAGCATTCACTAGGAGGACCGTTATCTATCACCTCAGTATGCCTAAGAACGGCCCTCCTGGTGAATGTTCACGTTATCGGCATATCGAAATGATAGAGAATGGTCCCCCTGGTGAATGTTCACGTTATCGGCATATCGAAATGATAGAGAATGGTCTCCCTGGTGAATGTTCACAGGTATCTTGAGGTAATAGAGAACAGGTATATCTAAGTACCGGTAATAGGAACGGTCTTGCTGATGAATGTTCACTTTATATGTTTATTGGGGTAATAGAGAACGGTCTTCCTGATGAATGTTCACTTTATATGTTTATTGGGGCAATAGAGAATGGTCCTCCTGATGAATGTTCACTTTATATGTTTATTGGGGTAATAGAGAACGGTGTTCCTGATGAATGTTCACTTTATATGTTTATTGGGGTAATGGAGAACGGTCCTCCTGATGAATGTTCACTTCATATGTTTGTTGGGGTAATAGAGAACGGTCTTCCTGATGAATGTTCACTTTATATGTTTATTGGGGTAATAGAGAACGGTCTTCCTGATGAATGTTATGTTTACTTTATATGTTTATTGGGGTAATAGAGAACGGTCTTCCTGATGAATGTTCACTTTATATGTTTATTGGGGTAATAGAGAACGGTCCTCCTGATGAATGTTCACCTTGTAGGTACATTGAAGTGAAAGAGAACATGTATATCGCAGTGATAGGGAACGGTCCTCCTGGCGATTGCTCACCTTATAGATATATTGAGGTGATGGACAACGGTCCCCCTGGTGAATGCTAGCCTTATAGGTATATTCAAGTGGTAGCGAACGGTCCTCCTGGTGAATGTTCGCCTTATATACAGAACGAAGATATATAAAACCGCACCCCTGGTGAATGTTGACTTTATATGTTTACTGAAGCAATAGTAAACGGCCCTCCTGTTGAATGTTCACATTATAGGTACCGGTATATTGAAGTTAAAGAGAACGGTCCTCCTGGTAAATGTTCACGTTATAGGCGTATTGAAGTGATAGAGAATGGTTCCCCTGGTGAATGTTCACTTTATAGGTATCTTAAGGTAATGGAGAACAGATACATCGAAGTGAAAGGGAACGGTCCACCTGGTGAATGTTCACTTTATATGTTTATTGAAGTAATAATGAACGCGTACGGTCCTCCTGTTGAATGTTCACCCCTGCGGAATGTTATCAGTATATCGAAGTGATAGAGAACGGCCCCCTTGGTGAATGACCCTCATATACATTTTATTTATACTCAAGTGAAAAATATATTCAGTATGGGTAGGATAATAATTTTTTTTTCAAATATACGACCGGTAACAATGTCATATAACGTAGGGTTTTTTTTCATGTGATGAAACTTTATTCACATGCATCAAAATTTCAGATAAATTCAATTTGCATTCCAGTTCGTTGAAACATACGATAGGATAGAACTTCGGGAATCTCTTTTCAAAAATAGAAAAAGGATTGCACATTTCAAAGGCTGTCGCGGGGGTATGGGTGCTGCAAAGTACTCGTACAATTCGGGATTAAATGTCGGGTATGTTGTTAAAAGGCACACAGTTATACTAAAGGACGAATGAAAAGTATATTTTGCAGTCTGTTTGTATTATAAAGTAAACGGAGTACGAGGAGAACTATATCTGGCCTCGGGATTTGGGGACTTGTCCAGGCCTTGGGTGGGGGGGGGGGATCTGCCTCCCTCCCCCTTAAATATTTCCTTACCCCTTGAGCTAGGGGCTGAAACTTAACACACTATACCCTTGGGTCAAGCTCTATCAGAAATGTAAAATATCCAAGATGGCAGATGTGACGATGTCACAGTGACGTTATTTTTAAAGAAGACATTTTTGGTCGATTTTTCGGTCACATTTTTCGATTTATTTTATCTTTGCCATTTCTCGGCAAAAGCTGCAAGATAAATTAGTAAGTAATTGTGTGATGTGAAATAAAAAAGTTTTTGCCCACTTTGCCTCATGGACCTAAGCAGAAATTTCCTCATGAAAAAGCAGAAATTTTGAACAAAAATGACGAAAACATCCCTCTCCTGTTACACCCCACACGGTCGCCATTTTGAATTTACCCATGATCCTCTGCTCGGAGGGTCATGCAAATGGCATCAAAATTACCCCAATATGGTATGCTACAAAGTCATGGAGTGTCAGCTCTCAAGTATTTGGTGTTCCGGAAATAGGACACAAAGTTTGGTATAGGGGACCATATTGTCAATCATTTTTTCCCAATCAAAAATTCAATTTCGACTATCCTTATTATAACCATAATCTTACGACCAAAGGATATTATTTAGCCTGTCATGCTTTGAAAAAATGTTGTTACTGCATTTTTTTAGAAACGTTCAAATATATCGAATTTAAAAAATAATGGCGGATGATAAGTCCGGCAATCAAGATCTGTATCGCAATTTCCAAAACACGTTGTGAATATTGTCAATTCGCAGCATCTTACTTGTGACAAAACTCAGGACCAAAATATAAGTTATTTCTCATTAACGAGATATGAAATATGGTAAGATTTGCAGAACTGGATAGCTGGAAATTATTTCAAACACGTGATTATGAAAGCCTTTGTGAACATCATTTAAGATTATTTTTTGTCTTTTGTCAAAATTGAAATGTGACAGAAATGTTTTTAACTGAATCTATAGCTCAACAATCTGAATAACACATGTATATTTCAGAATATTTGTTTATTTCAAGATATTGTTTACGTTAAAGAAACAACATGTTCCCGCTCCAGTCTTCCAAGTTTCTGTACGTTTTCCATTGAATGCTGATGACCAACAGACTTTTCTTCTTATTTAAATAATTAATGAATGGGTACCGGTACTTATATTTTAAATTATGCCCAATTTTCCTAAATATGGCAAAATTTAAGGTTAGAGTTAGGCTACTGTTGTCTGTACGATATGGTCTACAAGATCTAGCTTTCATCATTTGTGAAGTGGTTATTTTTTAGTCTAAAACCAGTTATTTGTACCAACTTTTCATACGTATATAAATTCCATCCCATAATATGCTTGTTCACTCGCAAGTATAACCTACTTAAACTGACAAGCGATGCTGTTAAAACATCAGAAATTCCTTTACTGGGCCTACAAAACCGCAGACTGAAAATGTCCTGTCCTCACCAACTGAAGCATCCTCGCGAGGCAGTATATCGATCGATCTATTGGGATCGATACACTGGCTTGGTTAGTTACCCATACGAGTTCTGGATATAAATAGATGAAGGGGTTTCCCCTGAATCAACCCAATTAGTGAACGCGCTAAGCTGGTTGATCAGGCCAATCCGCTGCGAGGTATGCGATGTGACAGGTTTCAATTTCATCGCGGGCCAAACTGCTTTGGTGTCAAGCGGAAATCGACATCGGAAGTCAAAGCAAACACCGCAAGCTGGGGATACCGACATGCTATTTCAAAACAAGCGCGGGGGATGAAATGTACGAGATTGTATAATAGAGGCATCGACTCAAGAACTCATTCGAATCACCAATAATGTCCAGGTAAACCCTCTGCGAGGATTTAAAATTTACCTGGACTTGTGAAGATGCAACTGAAGGTGACACGCCTCTCAATAGGACGAACTCCCTGCAGATATCCTACTCTGAAGTAGATAATGTGTGCATTATTGCGCAGTGCGCGCCTACGTCAAATCCGGGTCTCCTCGTGAATATTGGCTCTCCTCTTGAACGGTCCCCTGCATACCAAACGGCTGCTCCAACTTCCGCCGGAGGGTGAACTTCTGCCGGAGGGAAGGTCGTGAAAAATGGTAGGATAACTTGTTGTTTTTTACGTTGATATGTCAAACCATACCCTTTCAACAATATCACATTGTCTCAGTCGTTAGATGGTACGTTTATTTAACTAGCTGACGTGTTTTTGAGAACGAGATAATTCTAAATAGACAATTACATCCATTAGAAGCCGAATATAGAAACCTTTCTTAGAAAAACTACATCAAATATGCATTTTATCTAATTAATCAAGAATATACCTACGATCGTTATGTAAAACGAGGTTGCCTTTTAATGGCAAGATGATATTTATATGTGAAAGGGAAGAATTTCGATGCTTTTAAGACGCATGAATATGACCTGTGTGGAAGTGCTGATACAACATACGGCGGAGTGAGATCCTCCGGCGGTATTTGTACCATATACGAACATGCATGAGCTGGAAAAACTAACATTAACCGAAGTAGATTGAACTATTTGAAACTACAAGCTATCAGCCTGCTGTTAAGGAACTATTATTCATATATCTATAACTTATTTGGCGGATGATACACAAATAGATGATTTTTTAAGCATCTAATCACTGTTATGTTGCAATATAGCTCAATGTCAGATAAAATGAATTTTAATTAAAAAATAATACAATGACGAGTTGAAAATTTCACACAAATTGCTAACACGTCCCCTTGAGAACATTTTCTCGTTAAATTTTCGTGTAGTAAATACGTGAAAACTACCAAAAAATGACAAATCTGAACTTACTTAGCTTCTCAAATTTGTAGTTTCCCTCCGGCGGAAGTTGGAACAGCCGTTTGGTATGCAGGGTGTGTTGGTGAATGTTGGCTGGCAGCTGCTACTCGCTTAGTGATCACTCTTGGTGGAACTCTTTTGTTTTTAGAGACAATTTGTGCTTGTCACATCAATACCGTTCAGTTGTCACCTTGGATTGCATTTCTATTCTTAACATTGGGCAAACCACGGTCTTCTTACCCGCCGCATCAGAGTTTCCAATAAAGGACGTGTTTGAACTCAAGGTTCCAACTTTGGTCTTAAATACGTGGGGAACTGCATAGGTTATCTTCGCTGCTAACTTCTCCGGAAAGGGGGCAAATCCGTCATGTAAGACATATACAATAGGTGACTACATGTGGGGAACCATTCAACCAAGGAGTGAAAAGGGCCAAGTATATTGCACGCAAAGTGTTACCGATTGAAGTTGTCTTACGATGACGGGTCTGCCGGAAAAAATCCGTCATGTAAGACAGATACAATAGGTGACTACATGTGGGGAACCATTCAACCAAGGAGTGAAAAGAGCCAAGTATATTGCACGCAAAGTGTTACCGATTGAAGTTGTCTTACATGACGGGTCTGCCGGAAAAGGCTGCATAACATTGGATGTATATGCTCAAACACAATATATGAGTTTGGGAGATAGAGGGTGGGGCTCGGAGCCCTGGGAGTGGGGATATGCTCTCCTCGAGGGTAGTGGTAGGTGTGCCCACATGAAGGCCATAGAAAGCTCCCTGTACACGAAACAACAACACTGACAACTGCATGCCATCATCTGTCAGTCTGAAGAACCACAAGTTGAATTCAATTCATGAAATTGATCACATGCAAGGGCGGATCCAGCGGAAATTCATAGGGGGGGTCGACTATCATAGCTCAACAGGCGAGGGTCCAGGGGCCGCCTAGGCCCCGGAAGCTCCGGGTCCTAGATCGCCGGAGATGCGTTCTGAGCGTTTTCCCGGAAATAAAACTGATCATAATGTATGCTGATTTATGGTTCTATTTTCACGATTTTTTCGCAATTGATATTGAAAAAATCGCACCTCATGCCTGCATCCATTTGACTTTCTTGTCATATTTAACACATACAAAACGATGACTTTTAGTTTATGGAAGGGAAACCAATACGTCTACCGATACGATTCATTCACACAAAGATAAAATAAGGAAATCCTCACAGCCCAACGGGCGAGGGTCCAGGGGCCGCCTAGGCCCCGGAAGCTCCGAAGTCCTAGATCTCCGGAGATGCATTCTAAGCATTTCCTCGAAAATAAATTCGAACATATGTATGCAGATGTTTGCTTCCATTTTCACGTTTTTCTCGCATTTATATGCACGCATCGATATTGAAAAAGACATGCCTGAATCCATTTGACTGTCTAGTTACATTTAACACATAAAAAAACGATGACCATGACATCATGGAACATCAGAACCAATATGATACCGATTCATTTCACAAAGCTAAAATAAGCGAATCCCCACAGCCCGACAGACGACGGTCCAGGGGCCGCCTAGGCCCCGGAAGCTCCGGGGTCCCAGGTCGCCGAAGATGCGTTCTACGCGTTTTCCCGGAAAAAATCTGAACACGATGTGTGTAGATTTATGATTCTATTCTTACGTTTGTTTCGCATATAAGAAGGCATCGATATTGAAGAATATGCCCGACTCCATTTGACTTTCTGGTTTAACACAACCAAAACAGGCCAATAACACACCACTACACCTGGTGCGCTCGCGGCGATAATATATGATTTTAGATACATATTAAAACTCTAACTTAAATAGTACACTCACAAACTACATGAATAGATGATAGTTTGTTTAATACACCTATAGGTACTCTAATTACATAATCCACATTCGTTTGATTTACATATCATTTCAAGACATTATTTCTGCGTGGAATCCCAGGTTTTTTTGCAGGTTTCATGGGGGGTTCGGACCCCCCTGACCCCCCCCCGTAGATCCGCCCTTGACATGCACAGTGTGCACCCAAACTTTAGGAACTCTGTTGTAATTAATACAGAAGGTGACATGTGTGGTTCGTGCAAAAGCTTTAGGGCAAACCATATGATGCGGAATACAATTATTTGATAGCAAAATTGAAGGAAAATTTCGTCCTTTATTTAAGACGACAGGAAATTCAAAACTGACAGGGGTTCGGTACTGCGGGGATTCCCCCGTCAGTTATTTCATAATATACTTCTGAAATAAAATATGGTTCCTGCGAAAGTTTTAGGGTAAATAATATGATGTGGAACACAATTATTTGATGGCAAAATTGAAGGAAATTGGGTCCTTCATTTAAGGCGACACAAAATTCAAAACTAACACGGGTTCGGTATTGCGGGGATTCCCTCGCTAGTTATTTCATATTATACTTCTGAAATAAAATATGGTTCCTGCAAAAACTGTAGGGTAAATCATATGATGTGGAATAGAAGGACTTGACAGCAAAATTGAAGGAAATGGCGTCCTTCATTTAAGGCGACATGACATTCAAACTAAATGTACCGCCGGTACAAATTGTACTTCTGAGATAATGTCATCAACCTATTACACGCTTAAAACTAAAGTGTTGAAACTTACTCGTAAAGTGTTGAAATAACCCTTTAAGTGTGTCCACATGGACAACACTTAAAGAGCAGTCCCTGTGGACACACTTAAAGGGTTATTTCAACACTTTACGAGTAGGTTTCAACACTTTAGTTTTAAGCGTGTAGTAATTACTATAAAGGAATATATTGTAGGTGATTCCGCATGCGTGTGTGTATAAACAATGTACACTGCCTCTCATACCTTAGGTTAGTATCACACGAGACTGAGAAGCTGTTTAACATTTGGTGCCCCAGGCGTGGAGACATCCTCCCGAGGGTAGTGCATAGGTTGAGTAATTGTAGCACCATATAATCTCCCGGAATATATGAGAAGTGGTGGGGGCTTAGGTTTGGAGACATAGCTTGGGGCCGAGAAGCTGTGGACAGGAACAATTTTCTAGGTCCAAAACAACTTTCTTGGACAAGGACAGGGACAAGAACAAGGACACGGTCGTCCACAGATATCATTTAGATCTCTATATTAAGGTTTCCGCAGTTAAAGCTATGGGCTTGATAAAATCTGTTCAATTTTTCAGGGAATTATTGTCCGAAAATCAAATTTAACTTTGCTCTCAAGGTGTCGCCACCTATAGGTGGATCAGCACAAAAAAAACTATCACATGGTCGAGTTACCTGTACTTCCTACTTAGATTTGGCACTGAGATGTTCTCGAATTAATGTATCTGTGTCAGTGGCTTTAAAATCTGCAAGGCCACTGTCTGTTTAATTCATATGTGGGAGAAATTTATATACATGTACAGGTTCCAGAGCCTAAAATCACCGTACACCAGGAACTTAATGTACTTTAGATGCAAATAGCTTCAGACTATTTTGACAGTCATAACTGTGAACCAATCACTGATGTGCTGTCTATGCAAATGAGAATATGGAATTGGTACCCAAACAGAGACAGCCACTTCACCAGATGGAAAATTGGCATATAACAGAAAATGTAGATAAAACACAAGTATCCAGTCTCGGACAGAGCTTAACACAATAGGTGTCTTCTCCTAGGCAGGAGCAATATTGTTACGTCAACAAAACGTAACAGAAAGATGTGTGAAGTCAAGGATTGACAATCAAATATTTATTCACAATACTAAAATCATATACAATTTAAGTAAGGTTAATACAACAAATAAATGTGTGAAATATAGTCTTACTGATCAATGCTATACCGATGTGCACTTTACAGTCCTTGTTGACGCGCACAAATCACTCTTCTGTATAATGGTAATCCAACACTGCGCAGTTATACACAGTCCAATGTCCAATATCCGATGGTGTCAACAAATGTGTAGACTATGCAGCAGCCAACAGTCAATACACAGGAGTAAGTAATCCAGCAGCCAGTATTTACAGGCAAAGGTAACACAGCATAACAGATCCACATAAAAGCCAGTTTGAATTCCCTTCTGACTGACTGACTGAATGCGCTATTTATACTCTATGAGGGTATTCCAGATCATTCTACCCAATCAAGAAGCTTCTAGAATACACACCGTTACCACATCATCTGACCTAGATACAATTTACATAATAATATGTAAACTCACATAATAATACGTAAACAAGCTCTATATTCTAGAAACATCCACAATTGTCTAATAATAGACTACAATACCATGACAATATGCACAACAGATTAGAAGTTGATTGACGAAGGCAACTAGAAACTATTCTACGGAAAACATTGAACAAACCGGAAATTTGCATATAAGGTGATTTGTAGATAAAAAAAAACCCCAGTCCCCAGTTTCGGACAGCGCTGAAAAACAATAGGTGTCTTCCCCTAGGCAGGACCAATGTGCATCACAAATTTGAAGTTGATTGACAAAGACATTCAAAAGTTATCCGACGGAAAAGTAAAGTGAGCGGAAGCAAAAGCGGAAGAAAGAAGAAAATGACAAACACATAAGGCATCCCTAGGGATGCCTAATCAAGGGAAAGCTAGAGGATACAGTTTTCAACACCAGGTAAAAAACTCAAACTCAGATGTTAAACACAAATACAATGCAAAAGTTGACTTCTTGCCCTACAAAGTGTGAAGTTTGATCACCTTCATAGTCAAATATACGAGGCAATTTTCTGGTGAAATAAGCTGCACAATGCAATGTAAAATATATAGGAAGATGCCTAAACACTTCATTGAGGTCTGGCAAGCAGATAAAACAGCTTGGTAGCAACCAATAATGCATAAATTACATTTGCATCTCGGCAAAGAAGAACATTTAAGCAGACACACCAAACCAAATCACAGCTTTTTAGCTATTTTCAATCCCGTCATGTGTGATAGTTATTTGGTTTTGCCTTACATGAGTGTGTTTCGATTATAGTTTTCACCTGTGTAGTTTAAAGATGAAGGACATAAACTTAACTTAAACCCATGTGACCGGCGCTAATTATTTGATAATTATAGTTAGGTCATTTTTTTAATATTTTGATTAGTTTAGTGTTAGGGTATTTTATTGTGCTTTTTGTCAGAGTTCTGTTAAATATAGCTTTTATCACGTAGATCGCTTATTTTATACTGGTCTATATTTTTACATGTAAACTCCCGTATATAGAAGTGTTAAGGTATAATGTTGCTATACCTGAATATTAAAAACTAGTGTATTGCTTTGAATTTACGTTGACTTCTGTTAATACAAATCATTATCACCAGGATTTGTCACAGTGGCATCATGGTGTGGGTGTTTATGTTTACCGTTGACCAGAAGGAAAGCTTCTGTATATACTGTATGTCGAGGATAGGTATAGGTGACCTGACCTGGTCAGTATACGGGAGTTGTAAACAGGAAATAGGTGAAATGGTCATCAACCATCCCAGTGAGATGGGTTGGCTAATGTGGGAAGACATGCCTTTACAACCAGGCGAATAGTCCCATGTGGTTAGTCTTGCAGCGGGGTTGCGTGTAGGCTCCGTTCGGTTCTGGTCATCATGGGATGCACCCACTGTGTCCATGATGTACCAGAGGTAAGCCGAACGTATTTTGATTCTGGCTGCAGAATTTCTCACGGAGCGGCCTTAGATGGAAATATGATTTAACATGTTCGATGTGCTGTCGATATGCTGTGTATTGTAAAAAGTGATTTAATATTGGAAATCAATGTTGATCCATAAGACCTGCTCATTGATTCAACAATTACGCTGAGGCTATTTGGATTGTGTTCCAAGCAGAATTATCTGTCTCTGGAGGTGTCGATGTCAGTAATTTCCAACAACATCATGGAATGCCACATGATAGGGTATTGTGATATACTACTCGTCAGTACTCTCAATTGTAGATGGTATGGGTAATATTTATAACTGGAGTTTCACTATTTCCATATATCTCAGTCACACTCCAATATGAGACTGATATCCACGTCCGGTAAGTACGTGACTAGGCCTGGTAACCCGTGGTATCCAACAATCACTTTCCAATGGGAATGACACTATATACAGTATATTTGTGACCACGTCCCAAAGGGAGAAGTCACACAGAAGAGTCAAGTTTGATATTCAGCCACAGATTTATTCGATGTATAATGGTAGACAGATATATATACAGGATGATATAAGGTACAGATGATGATGTATGAGATGAGATGAGATGAGACGACGAGATGAGCTGCGTTGTATAATTAATAATATCCGGAACAGTTTATATAAACGATCTTCACCGATGTCGAATGTTCACGAATAAAATTTGATTATTGGGACGTACCACAAGAGAATGATCCTTCAATTGCTCACAGCATATAACCTCAACACTAGATCTACTTCTCCTTTTCCAGAATTATTCCATATATGATTTGGTATGATATTTGGTAATATGCTGAATTCCAATAGTACTACACATATACATGTATCTCCAAATGCAATTGAGAATAGCGCATAGCAGATGTGGGGCAGGAGATAGCTGGCTGCTATATTTCCATATATATAATTTGCACTGGTAAATAAATCCAATGAATCAGGTTCCACAGTAAATCCCAAGTAAATGCCTATATAATGCTCAGGTAATCCTTTAGGGTTACTACTATACATACGTCAGTGACGATAGCCAACCAACTATCTGCCATTGCCCATTGCTCTGCGAAATATATAACCTTGGATTGGCATCACGTGACAGCCCCTGGACCAATGAAAATCAAGGAAATCATCCTAGGCTGAAGGGTTATGAAATATTAGAAACAGTGATAACTAATTATATCAATAGAATTAACGATCCAACTTTTGTACACATACTTTGCATAATAAAGAGATATTATAGAAGTCATTATATCTTCAAGAATAAGTCTAGTTTTGTTTATTTGGGCTTCCAATTTTGACGTCCGAACTAGTCCCGTCATACCCAAATGTAACCTGGAGCCCAAGATCTCGGAGACCATACTGCATGTCATAATAAACAGGGCTGTCACGCAAAACCACTAAGTCAAAAATTATGAAATATATTCGAGAATTATTGCAAGTATATGCAATTAACATTGGTGATAATAATTTATCAACTAACCTTAGAAATCTTCGGAACGAAAGTCAAATTTGCCGCTCACAAAAACTGGTGCATTTAGGTGACGAAACATATGCGCGTAGAAAACAGTTTACTACGACAATATAGTTCCAAGGAAAACTAGTGTCAATACGTGAATTACTTTGAAATATAATTTGAACGAGCATAAGAATTCACCACAAGAATACAAGAATTAATAATTATGATCAAATTTGCATGAAACACCGTCAACAGTACATAATTTACGAAGCTGACGAGTGACCCAGTTCGTTCCGTACTATAGAAAAACATGGCCGCCAAGTGGCGATCAAGTACAACAATGCTTCGTAAAGTTCACAATTGTCGGGTCAGTCACTGGATTTACGTTGACGATTATGATGTGATATGAACACAGTTAATGTCCAGAAATTTACCACAAGTAGGTATCCCGCGAAGAATATGAACACATTGGTTAATCCATGGTTTATGACATATGTGCAGGTGCGTGTGCACCCAACAACGCGTACACGACACAGGCCCCTCCCAGTATGGGACGCCTTGACGAAATATCCGACACAGTAAATCCAATTTATTTGTAAACACAATAATTCACAGAGGTAGAAATCCCTTCAGGAAAGGCCCCTCCCAGTAGTGGGACGCCTTCATCACAAATTTATCCAGGAATAAACTTTCATACACTTTAATGACTGTCCATATGTCATGGATCCAGGCATTAATATGTGGAACCACAAAAAAATATACACCGAATGAAGTTATATACACCAGTATATGACACCACCCCTCCTACTTCCAGGAATTCTCCGAATTCATTTTTGAGGGAGAGTGTCTGCTTCTAACCGTAAGGGTACTGCTGCCGCGTCAATGATGTTGATGATATATTCGGTCTCCTTGGATCTCATAGCATGCAGAGCCTCGGACATCTGTAACCACTGTTCAGGTTCGACAAGATCTTCATTACTAAGGGCGAGATCGACCAACACCTGGTAGTTATAGCACCTGGACAGCGCAGCCTTTCCATCCTGCTGTCTTCTCTCCACCCGCTTAGTTCCAGGAAGTGCCAGCATATTAAATTTGTCCATGCGATATCTTTTGTTGGTGGTGACGGCCCCAGTGGAGGTTTCTAACTGGACAACGGCCACCTCCCAGGCATCCTTTCTCTCGCCAGAATCCAGATGCTTCCATCCTTTGGGAGGCCACTTTAACTCACCCATCCTGTGCGGGATACATATCACCTCATCCTCGTCCCAGGCCCGTCTCCCGGGCGGGATGTACGGCATGGCCCCAGACCTCAGGATTCGGGCAGCTCTCCTCGGCTTCCCAGCAACCGGCCGCTTGAATCTTGGCTTCGTGCCAGTGTTGCTGGGTGATTTGGTTGATGGAGGGCTGCTCTTGTGCTCCACGCGATTCACCTCGGTTTTGGTGACGAGGTTAACAGGTAGGTCCACGTAGCTGACCGATGTAGTAGTGACCCGTTGTCCTGCAGAGCTGAGGTCCATAGGCAGGATGGTAACAGGCGATGAATGAGGTGGACCTGGGCGGTCATTGGCCAAATCGAGTGGGCCCGCATTGGATTCAGCAACCTGGCTCCTACTTGTACCCGAGTCCACCTCTCGCTCCTCAGGGGCTGAACTTGCTATGCTGTTGTTCGCCACATCAGCCTGTTCCACCGAATTAACCTGGTCCAGTTCCGTCACCGACCTTTCTGGGGTACCTACTGGGGTGATTAGCTCAGTGATGGGGAGAGGGAGTCGAATTGGCGTTGACTCAAAACTTGGGGTAACCCACTCCTGTACAGACTCTATTGTTGCCTCGTTCACTCCCAAAATGCCTGCAATTGTCTCGATTGGCCCAGTCACGGTTACATCACGCCCTTCACCCAGTGGCTCTGGTCGCCTGTGAGGCTTTAATGTGGCTCGCCTTCTCTTGAGGGCTTCCAGGGTCTGGGGGTGAATAGTTTTGATGATTACTGCAAAGGTATGCCCCACGGCTTTCGCAGTTGGATGCTGCAGCAACACCGCCAGAATATTTGGCTCCAAGTCCAGTTGTACCAACTCAAATGTGTCCACGTGTTCTACTTCTTCCGGACAGGACACTGTGCACGTCGGCTCATATATATCCTCCAGTGGTGAGTGGTGTAGAGGCGATGGCTTTGATGACCCCTCCCTCTTGGGTATTTTAGCTGTCGGTTCCCCATCCCCTCTAGCACTGATGGCTGCACTCCTTATCTTGCGGCTTTCTAGCTGGTCTCCCCGAGCCAGGTTCCACCCATCCTCCCACTGCGTCAACGTTCTTGATGGCCTGCGGCAACGTTCCATCCAGGTACGTACAGCTGCTCTGGCTTGTTTGGATTGCTCTTCATAGTATCCCGGCAGATCTCGACCCTTCATTAGGCGGATATAAGCCTCCGGGGTGGTGGTGAACCAGAAGAGGTTTTTGTCGTCCAGTAATTCGTGTCTACCAGATAGCTTCCTCCGATGGTGTGTCATGGCATGACTGCGAACCTCGCTCATACGTCTGCGGGTGAATTCATCTGGGCAGAACGGGCAAATTACATGGAGACACTCGTGTCTCGGTGTTGAAAGATGCGTCTTTAGCCCACTCCAATTAGGAAACAACTCTGGACACAGCCAGCATCGATAAAGCGACTCCATACTGAAACCAATGAGAACATTTCATTAATGGCAGGACTCCTGAACAGCCCAGCAGCATCTCCTGTCTCACTTCAGCTTTATATTTCATTTTGCAATATTCCCTAAATATTCCCTACCATTTTATAAAGTATGATGAGGTTAATTTAATGAGCAATAGGTGGATCATCCTCTGAAAGTGGCATTTCAATCTCCATGGCCTCTGCCGTAAATATTCGACCAACGTGGCTACTCCATACTTTTCCCCTACCCGCTGCGGGGGCCTCAGAGCCCAGATTGTCTCCCGAGGCCGGTACCCAAAATAGGGATCTCACAGCTATACTGTGTCTTCCCTTCCAGAAGATAGGCTCTTAGGGTGATCAGTCCCTACCTAGCTCCTTTTCACTACCGCCGCGACGGAATTTTCACAGGGTTGCTGCACCAACAACCAATGGCACCCTGCCGCAGGTATAGTCCGAAAAGTCTTCATCACGTTTGTCTGCACTGCCACTTCCACCTATTCTCGATCTCATTAACCTGGTAATCATACTGCTGCACTGCTCCTATATGCGTCGTTGACCATCCACCCTACTGACTCGTGTACGCTCTCTAGTCTTCACCGAGTACCACCGAGGTGGATGGGGGCCTCGATAGGCCATTAGTCTGTCAATATGGAAAGCTTTCGGCTCCTTCCGCGCCGTCTGTTTAACCAAGTACGTTATGTCATCTACCTTCTTCGTGATAATGAAAGGACCCTTCCATTTAGGGGTTAATTTGGAGCAGACCCCAGGTTTTCTTACCGGATTATACAACCATACAGCCTGTCCTGCCTGTAGAGAATGAATCTTCGTTCTAGTGTCATACTGGCTCTTTTGATAGGTCGCACTTCTTAGAAGATGTTTCCTAGCTACCTCGTGAACCTCCGTGAGTCTATCCTGCAGATTGGTCACATAGTCATCCGGGTCAATTTCATCATCATCGCTATCATCAGCTGGGGGTCTGGGGATCACGACTTGCATAGGCATAATGTTCTCCCACCCGAAAACCATAAGATTCGGAGTTTTCTTTGTACTGGATTGCATCGATGCACGGTATGCCATCATGACTTGCGGCAAATACTCGTCCCACATGTTTTGTCGCTTGGAGCAGTACATTGTCAGCATTGTCTCGAGAGTTTGGTTGAATCTTTCAACATTGCCATTCGCCTGTGGTCTCATGCTAGTTGTTCGCGTTTTATCCATTTGCAGGAGCTTGCACATTCCCTGGAATACCTCCGACTCAAAGTTAGATCCTTGATCCGAATGTAGCTGCAACGGGGTACCAAATCTGCTCACAAACTCGTCCAGCAAAGCTTTAGCTACAGTCGTTGCCTCTTGGTTGGGCAGCGGAACAGCCTCCGTCCATTTTGTGAAACAGTCACAAATTATCAGGATGTAACGATTTCCTTTGGATGTAATAGGTAACGGCCCGAGGATGTCAATTGCCACCCTTTCCATCGGCTCTCCAACCAGATAAATTTTCATGGGTGCTTTGTTGTGCCCCTTCGCCGTCTTTCTTGCAGTACACATGTCACAGCGGCGACAGTATGCTTCCACGTCATTTTTCATGGCGGGCCAGTACAGCGATTGTTTGATCCTTCCTAGGGTTTTCTCTGATCCCAGGTGACCAGCAGAGGGCAAATCATGGTAGCACTTTAAAACATCTGCACGTAGACCCTTGGGAACAATGAGCTGGTTTATTGTTATGCCATCATCGAACCATTTCCGGTAGAGTACACCACTCCTTAGTTCAAGCCTATCCCAATGACGCCAGAGGGTTTTCAAACCTGATGACAAATGCGATATATCCTCCCATTGCGGTCTACCTGTACCATCCTCCATGGCAGCTTTAATGGGTCCTGTATCTTTATCCTTCATTTGCTGCAATCTAATGTCATCCAGACTCCATCCCTGAAGAAGAGCATGATTTGTGTCATCAGTCCCAGCTTGTGTTGGCTGTTTGCTTCTGGTAACGACTCGTGCTGTTCTGGACAGGTTAGCATTGTCTATCTGTTCCTGTTTGGACTGGGTGATGTAAACTGCCTGCCTGGAATCATCTATTTCAGGATCATCATTATTTCGCTGTTGATTGCTACACGCTTTACATGGGCGCCTTGATAGCGCATCCGCATTTGCATGACTACGGCCGGCTCTATGGATAACTTCCAGATTATACGTTCCCAGCTCCTGTAACCAGCGAGCAGTCTGACCAGTGGGATTCTTCAAGCTTGGCATCCAACTCACTGCTGCATTATCTGTACGCAGGATGACTTTCTGGCCATACAGATAAGAATGAAAGTGTCTCAATGCCAAGACAACAGCGAGTAGCTCCTTCCTAGTTGTACAATACGAATGCTCATGTTTATTGAGCGACTTGCTCATATAGGCAATCACAGTTTCCTTTCCATCCTGGATCTGAGACAAAACTGAGCCCACTGCCTTATCACTGGCATCTGTATCTAATACAAACTGTAATCCCGGAAGTGGATATCCTAGAATGGGAGAGGACGATAATGCATTCTTCAATTTCTTGAAAGCTGCCTCGCGCTCCTCGGTCCACAGGAACTTTACTCCTTTTTCCACGAGCTTATGCAATGGCCGTGCAATCGCTGCAAACCCCTGCACATAACGCCTGTAGTATGAGCACAGACCAACAAAACTGCGAACCTCCCGTACAGTGCGTGGAGTCGGCCATTCATTAATAGAGGACACTTTCTCAGGATCAGTACGGACACCGCCTTCCTCCACGATGTGTCCCAGGAACTTGACCTCTTTCTGGAAAAACACACATTTGCTAGGTTTCAACTTCAAATTAGCTTCTCGAAGTCTTTGTAGGACATGTTCTAGGCGCTCCAAACATTGCTGAACAGTCGACCCCGGCACGATGATGTCATCAATGTACAGCAAGCACTCCTCCCATTGCAGACCTCTAAGTACGTCTTCCATTAACCTCTCAAAACTCGACGGTGCATTGGCCAAGCCAAATGGCATGACAGTAAATTGATACAAACCATACGATGTGGAAAATGCGGTTTTCTCTTTGTCTTCCTCCGCCATTGCTATTTGCCAAAAACCTGAGTTCAAATCCATACAATTGAACCAGCGACCACCGGCTAGTGAGTCCAAACATTCGTCCACTCGGGGGAGAGGGTACGCGTCTTTCACTGTGACATCATTCACCCTTCTGTAGTCCACACAAAATCTGGCTGAACCGTCCTTCTTTTTGCAGAGAACAATAGGTGATGCCCAAGCACTATTAGATGGCTCTATCACTCCCTTGTCTAGCATTCTCTTAATTTCATCTCGCTCAATGTCTCTCTTCCCCATAGGTTGACGTCGCGGATATTGCCTTATCGGAGCTGCAGACCCCGTGTTAATGTGATGCGTTGTCTTATCAGTCCTACCGATATCATCTTTACCGGTAGAAAATACATCCTGGTACTTAACAAGTAAGTCCGCTAATGACTCACTTTCATTTTCACTCAGATGAACTTTGCTCCGTGCCCATAGATCTTTCAGATGTTCTGGTAGTGACTGCGATGCAGGCTGACTGCTTTCACTGCTACAGGCTGTAGATCGTGCAGCTACTGAAACATCACTGTCATAATAAGATTCGCATGTCCCAAGCCTTGTTGATGGCTGCAGAGTTATCTCCACATTATTGTGATTAGCAATCCTGACCAGGTGTTTGTTTTGTGTACAGTCTACTATGCCATTGACTAACCGAACCGCCTTGTCTCTAAACAATACCACAGATGGTTCAATCAGTCCGCTTGATGATAAATGTTCCTGCTTAGGTATTCTACTGGAATCCAGGTCACCGTGTTTGGAAGCAGCCTAACAGTTTCCTTCACATGTACCTGGCACACCATCTCCGCTTCGCTCCCAATATGACATGGAATTTCCCCACAATCAGTGTCGAGTCGAAGATTCTGGTAATCAATTTTGCTTATGTGCCTAAGCAGGAAGTCTTGTCCAATTATGCCTTGGGTGGTAATATCGCAAACTATCATGGTCTGATTATACCACGCATCTCCCAATAACACTTGAAATTCTGCAGATCCGAGAACATTCAATCGGTCGCCATTAACTCCCTGTATAGTGTGGAGCCATGGCTGCATGTCCGGTTTATTTTCAGGGCACATCTCCTCATAAATATTCCTGGATAACAAAGTTCTAGTTGACCCACTGTCTACTAAAAATTCTATATTGTTGCCATGGTTACCACCACCTTTCAATATCCCAGAGGTAAATAATCCATTATCCCATTTATCTATCTTCTTAGACATCTGACCAGTGCGTACGGTCCCTCTCTCACTCTCCGAACTCGCAATTGAATTTAAGGTGGCTTGCACTGGCCTCTCATTCCCCGTCAACTCATGGCCTACTGAGTTGACGGTCGCCCATTTCCCTGCTGCTGCGGCGCTCGTCGTTCGTTTTGTATATCTCGCTGGGCCCGTCTGAATACTGCACAATCTCTAAAAAAATGGTCTCGGGAAGAACAAATGAAACAGGCTCTAGGCTGATTTCGGTCATCATTTACTCTGTGTCCTTGTTGTCGCCTACGTTGTTGTCCACCCTCTAGATCATTGAGTCGTCTGCGAATACCGGCTAACTCACTGGACTCTTCAGGCTCATTCAAAGTTTCCACTACAGTAGGCCGAATAGCACGAGCTACAGTTTTCTTCTTGTCCTTACTGTCGCTTTGTAATGCCTCGACTCGTTCAACCACTCCAACAGCTTCGGCAATCGTTACACAGTCACGATCAAAGCAGCGACATTTCATATCCAGGTTTAGACACTTATAAAACTGATTTAACGCTAATGCCTCCTGAGCTTGATTATTCAGATCTGGAAACGCCTTCAGTACCATGCGACGGAGATCATCTCCCAACATTGCAATTGCTTCACCTGGTTCCCGAGTACGAGCCTCGAACATAGATCGCCACATATTCTGTTGACGACTGCTCCCAAACCGTTCTTTAAGGCTTCTAGACAGCCGATAGAAAGACCGCTTTTCATCCGCATGTAATCCAGTATAAAAAGTTCTAGCTGATCCCCTCAGATTTGCTGCCAATGCCAGAGCTTTCTCCTTTGCAGACCACTGTCCTAGATCACCAAGGCCGTCATATGTATCTGGCTTGATTCTCAATCCATGGCTAACATAAAATTCCTGGGAGGGTGCCTGTCCAAAACACGCCATCCACCCTCCTCATAACCATCGTCCAGGTTTCCCCTATGGTGCCTGAGCATAGGTGAAGGAGCATCACCTCTGTCCCGGCGATCTTCAGTTTTATCCGCTTCAGCTGCCTGAATCTCGTCCGCCTCATTATCAGAATCCTCTCTGTCACTATCCCTAGATTCTGGTGGCATTCTGAGCTGTATCTCTCGATCAGGACTGTCCGCCATAATGAAATTTTAACACTGACAAAAAGTATAGAAAAGTCACTTGAAATTAGAATAACTGCCACACAACTGCTATGTCTGGGTTCGTATCGCTGGATATCAGTAGTAACAGATATCCCACTTCTTGACACCAGTGTGATATACTACTCGTCAGTACTCTCAATTGTAGATGGTATGGGTAATATTTATAACTGGAGTTTCACTATTTCCATATATCTCAGTCACACTCCAAAGTGAGACTGATATCCACGTCCGGTAAGTACGTGACTAGGCCTGGTAACCCGTGGTATCCAACAATCACTTTCCAATGGGAATGACACCATATGCAGTATATTTGTGACCACGTCCCAAAGGGAGAAGTCACACAGAAGAGTCAAGTTTGATATTCAGCCACAGATTTATTCGATGTATAATGGTAGACAGATATATATACAGGATGATATAAGGTACAGATGATGATGTATGAGATGAGATGAGATGAGATGACGAGATGAGCTGCGTTGTATAATTAATAATATCCGGAACAGTTTATATAAACGATCTTCACCGATGTCGAATGTTCACGAATAAAATTTGATTATTGGGACGTACCACAAGAGAATGATCCTTCAATTGCTCACAGCATATAACCTCAACACTAGATCTACTTCTCCTTTTCCAGAATTATTCCATATATGATTTGGTATGATATTTGGTAATATGCTGAATTCCAATAGTACTACACATATACATGTATCTCCAAATGCAATTGAGAATAGCGCATAGCAGATGTGGGGCAGGAGATAGCTGGCTGCTATATTTCCATATATATAATTTGCACTGGTAAATAAATCCAATGAATCAGGTTCCACAGTAAATCCCAAGTAAATGCCTATATAATGCTCAGGTAATCCTTTAGGGTTACTACTATACATACGTCAGTGACGATAGCCAACCAACTATCTGCCATTGCCCATTGCTCTGCGAAATATATAACCTTGGATTGGCATCACGTGACAGCCCCTGGACCAATGAAAATCAAGGAAATCATCCTAGGCTGAAGGGTTATGAAATATTAGAAACAGTGATAACTAATTATATCAATAGAATTAACGATCCAACTTTTGTACACATACTTTGCATAATAAAGAGATATTATAGAAGTCATTATATCTTCAAGAATAAGTCTAGTTTTGTTTATTTGGGCTTCCAATTTTGACGTCCGAACTAGTCCCGTCATACCCAAATGTAACCTGGAGCCCAAGATCTCGGAGACCATACTGCATGTCATAATAAACAGGGCTGTCACGCAAAACCACTAAGTCAAAAATTATGAAATATATTCGAGAATTATTGCAAGTATATGCAATTAACATTGGTGATAATAATTTATCAACTAACCTTAGAAATCTTCGGAACGAAAGTCAAATTTGCCGCTCACAAAAACTGGTGCATTTAGGTGACGAAACATATGCGCGTAGAAAACAGTTTACTACGACAATATAGTTCCAAGGAAAACTAGTGTCAATACGTGAATTACTTTGAAATATAATTTGAACGAGCATAAGAATTCACCACAAGAATACAAGAATTAATAATTATGATCAAATTTGCATGAAACACCGTCAACAGTACATAATTTACGAAGCTGACGAGTGACCCAGTTCGTTCCGTACTATAGAAAAACATGGCCGCCAAGTGGCGATCAAGTACAACAATGCTTCGTAAAGTTCACAATTGTCGGGTCAGTCACTGGATTTACGTTGACGATTATGATGTGATATGAACACAGTTAATGTCCAGAAATTTACCACAAGTAGGTATCCCGCGAAGAATATGAATACATTGGTTAATCCATGGTTTATGACATATGTGCAGGTGCGTGTGCACCCAACAACGCGTACACGACACAGGCCCCTCCCAGTATGGGACGCCTTGACGAAATATCCGACACAGTAAATCCAATTTATTTGTAAACACAATAATTCACAGAGGTAGAAATCCCTTCAGGAAAGGCCCCTCCCAATAGTGGGACGCCTTCATCACAAATTTATCCAGGAATAAACTTTCATACACTTTAATGACTGTCCATATGTCATGGATCCAGGCATTAATATGTGGAACCACAAAAAAATATACACCGAATGAAGTTATATACACCAGTATATGACAGTATATACCGTCACCGTTATTTTGGAGTATAAAACATCACCTTTATGGTATGTGACATTACGATTTTAGGGCATATAACATCACCCATTGTATTTCATCTGTGTGCTACATACCTGTTTATAGAATCAGAATAAATAAGTTTTTAATATTCCTACTGAACTCTGTGTATTCTGGTATGTTTTATTGTAGTCTGCTAATTAGAGTAGCCTACACCCACAATGTAGCACAGTGATGTCATCAGGTTCAAGGTCCATTCAAGACAATGCGTCTGAGCTGTTTTTCCTTTGAAAATATTTTTTCCCTAATCACATATGATGTAAGATTGATATTTCCTATTTGGTTGATTTGGGGTTATCCCTTCCGGTGTGTGGGAAGACTTCCCCTCATTCCATAAGTTCAATCCATCAATATTCATTTCATTTTATAGCAAGTCTTCCTGAGGTATAGTTAGATCTTGCTATGACTCCTCGTAAGGGGCATTCAGAAATCCAGACAATCCATTTAAGAAAAATTTACATCTGTTTGATTTAGTATGATCGGGCTTGCAAGAGATTTTTTCAGGCAAAAATAGAAATCTCGCGACTTGAATAGAAATCTCCCGACTTGAATTCTTTGAGGTCCTTCCTCCCTATCATCCGTTTGCTATACTCTATTTAAGACCATTCCGATGGTTTAAGTAACCGTGTTCAGCTATGCTTTCATCCACCCGCGGTTACTTGAGCACTCCAGTCCTGCATACAGCATTCGTGTGGTCTTACTCTAAGTTTCTGGTTTCTTTCTTCAAATACATTCGTCGCGTTAGGGCGAGATATTATCGAGTTCCTTGTATGCATTTTTAACTCCATGATTCGTCATGGCATGTATACAAGGGGTTTGGGTGAAACCATCTGGTTGGACTTGAAACCCTTGTTGTATAACCCAATAACAACCGATCGAGAACTAGAATAAGTGTGGCGTGTATCACAGTGAATAAATGACCGCAAGAGGCAAGAGTCAGATGGACACCCGTTTCTAATGGAACGTGTCCTGCAATTTAGAACTAAACAGTTAAGAGAAGGAAACAGTCGAGGAAGAGAAGTTGCGAAACCTACTCAGTGACCATGATGGCTCTGCAAGGAATGACAGAAGACAATCCAGTAGTGACAAATTTGTACACTTAGTGGTGGATGCTACAATTGTAGACACACTGGAGGTTAAGGTGAACAGTGTTGGAAATGTGGGGCGAGGGGCCATTACACTGTTGATTGCCGAAATGGAGATAACTCGGAAAACGATCTGAGGTCACGACAAATGGGAAACGGGAAGTGACCAATGCTAATAACGCGTCTCTTCATATGTGCTGTTTGTAAATGTAACTAACATGATATTTTTCAGTGTTCCGTTTGTGAACCGGTAATGTAGGCTTGCTTCTTTGTTAATTGTCGACATCAACGTTGGGTTAGTTATACTGAAAATCTGATCGGTTTGAGCAAAGTGCAACTACTGACATGGAAGCTTGTAGATCAAACGCAACCTAACAAAGGTGATAGAAAAAGATAACGGCTCACTCACAAGATAATTTTAAAAAAACATCACAAAAAGCAAAACTGATCTCTGTGAAGATTCTGGAAAAGAGAGAAAATTAGATTTAACGTCGTGTTCAACACTATTTCAGCTATACAGCGAGTTGATTTGTATCAAATCCAGGCTTTTATTGTAGCTGTTCATGCGGACATCTTGAATGGCATGACCACATGGCCCCTAGGAACGGCTTGAGTGGTATTAGATACAAATTTTCAAGAGGAGTATTACTAGAATGCGAGTTCCTATTCAAAACACATATCTGTGGGATCCGACGCCGAGCAAGCGCTTTATTCTTCGCCAAGTTTACCAGTCATAAAACTATGTGATTCTACAGAATGTGACCCATTTCGTGTCCCAAGATTTCAAAGAAATAAAACAAATTTTCTTTGAAATTTTCCGTTAGGTTTTTGCACCTAAATTGATTACAAGTTAGTGTACATACACATTTCAGTCCGTTTTTGTCAAAATTGTTACATTTTGTAACTCGTATTTCGATCGGTTTACTTGCAATACCCACTAAATCGCTTGTCCCAAGCTAATTCTCACCGATTTCGTAAGCAGTATGCACTATTTTAATTAGCAATAATCGCCGACAGACTGGATATTTAATGATGGAAATTGGTTGAAATTTAATGATTTGTTGCAAAAATTGCAGAAGGCGTAGTAAAATTTGAACTTTTTTTCGATTTTCTAATTGTCCCCCAAAACGTTTCTTTACCGTCACGATAGATTTGTGAAGTGTGTGCGAGGAAGGGAGAGAACTTTTTCTCATGATCACGTGGCCTTTTAGCAGACGACCATATCGAAATTCGGAGAGGAAGGCGGTTGTTCCTGTGGTTTGATACTTTGACGTGTAGTTTGGGGTAAGTTGTTCGGGTCCTAGCGTATATAATTAATTTGTCTTTACCGTACGCTTGTTGGACACCTTAAATAATTGATGAATGATCTGGTTTTTGTTTCACTGTTTACACTTATTAATGAACTCGGTTCAGACACCCTTGGTCTGCATGGTCAGCCACGTGTTCTCCACACAGACGCATTTAAACAAAAAAATGTCGTTACCGTCACGTGTCTTTACCGTCACAATCTAGGATATTTTCTGTTACGGTAAAGACATGTTAGTGACGGTAAAGACATATGCTTTGTTTTTAATAACTTCGAACTATCAACTGTTAATATTTTAGAGAGTTGCAAATTTTCGCAAGCTAATCTTTCATTTTCGGAGTTTTTTATATAGAAAAAAAAAGAAATTAAAACGACGATTTAGCTCTTTTAACATAATAGTTGTTCAGTGACCGCCCCATTTTTTCTGCGCATGCGCAGTGAGGCGCCAGAGCGGCATAATCACCTTTATATACTACTCACGTGCAGTTAAAGCTTAGAGTAAGACCACACGAATGCAGCAGCAGTTTCTGCATAATCACAATAGATTGTCTTTACCGCCACACCAGAACGTGCGAATCTTTACCGTCACGATATCAATTATAGTCTCAAAAGCGCAATTTCGACTTAACTTTTTCAAATTCTGTGTTGGGATGAATCGTAGTCGAATGTTAAACATATTTAAGTTCCACGAAGCCATGGAAAGCTATACAACTGGCATAAAACGACAATGGCGTCTGTCACACTTATGGCAAATTTCCTAATGGGAGTTATTCGAGCGGAAGATACATTTGAAAATGCATTTATATCTTGCATCAGCATATGTAACAAAAAAGGCATCGTCCGTATTTTACTGTTAAAGTACATTATTTACTTTTGTTAAAATAAATATATATATTCCACAAAACAAAGTTCGTGACGGTAAAGACACGCTTGATGGAGCTGTTGGGAATAATTTGTAAAATAAATTACTATAAAGCGAAATGAACACTGCCTGATGTTACAGACATGGCCTGACATATATATTTTAACATTTACAAAAGTTTGAAATACTTTCGAGATACAGAATTTTGGATATTTCCAAATGTCCAAATGGGTCACATTTCATAGAAGTACAATCCCACAATGATTTGTACAGAGGGCAAGCCTCGGGGACAAAACGTCCACCAGCAAAATCTCATCAACCATTATTAATCCTAGCTGGTCTGGGGAGCCATTATGGCCCCCTACCAAATTGTCTGCACTATCTCCTGAATGGCAAAAAATGGAGAGCTGAAACTCTCTGACTTTATAGTTTATCTTATTGGGGTCATTTTGAGCCTATTTGCATACCCCCCGAGCAGAGGATCATGGGAAAATTCAAGATGGCGGTCAGGTGAGGTACCAGAAAAGTGATGTTTTCGTCATATTTCTTCAAAATTTCTGTTTTTCCGCGATGATAAGTGGGCAAAAACTATTTTATTTCATAACACATTAATATTTGCTAATTTGTCATGCAGTTTTTGTGGAGAAATTACAAAAATAAAAAATTCGGAAAATCTGACCGAAAAATCGACCAAAAAAATACCGTTTTTGAAAATGACGTCACGGGCTCAAGGGGTAAGAAAAATAATTAGGGGGAGCCATTTCGCCCCCCCCCCCATAATGGCCCCCCAGGCCTGGACAGGTCCCAAAAAGCCCAGGCCAGATAGGGTTAAACGCAACATAACAAGATCGCAGCATTTTTGAAGGAAACGGGGAACAGCACAAACAGTCTGCCTGACCCAGGTGGATAGGATCTCCCTGTTGGGTTGACAAAGAGCATTTACTGCCGAACAAAAGAATCAAGTGAGGCAACTGTTATGAGGAGAAACAGTTGCTTTTCCCAAAGATGATGATGACAATAGATATAAACCGGAGAGAAAAGAAAATATGTCGATGCCTAAACCCCAATATCAAGGGATCAAGGAACATTTTACTGACCTATTGAGAAAGAGATGGATTTTCATGAGAAAATCCCCGTTCTTCAGTCCGGAAGTATGCGTGCACAAGAAGGGTCAAGATTTGCGTATGCGCATGGACTATCGTCAGCTCATTGCGGAATCTCTGATCGATTGGCACCCTATACCACGTATACAAACTATTCTGGATAACCATGGATGAATCACCTGAGTCTCCTTACTTGATAAAGGATAGGCATGCCAACAGACGTTCGCGAGAGAGGAAAATCGCCCCTGTTTTGTCACATCCTGTGGCCTCTATTAATGGAACAGAGACTCATTCGGATTACCAGAAGCCCCTGGAGCCTTCCAACATTTCATAGAAGACTGCCTAGATGGACTAAGAGACCCTGCTTGCATTCCGTATCTGGATGGCATCCTCCTGTTTAGCCGGATCTTGGAACATTTTGGAAAATTTAGGTTTTACTAAAAAGGGTGTAAAGGTAAAACCTAGAAAATTTTAAGAAGGATCGCGGTGGGCACACGGCGCTGGATAACCAAAAGTGTTTTCGACAGATTTCGAAGGTGTTTCAGCGTTAAGATTAAGTGGCAATGTGGAGCAAACTGCCGGTAATTCAGCGTTGGTATTCCGACGTGGAATCGACGTTAGATGTCAATCCATTACCATTATTGCGTCGTGACGTAGAAACACCTTAATACAACGTACATACAAGGTTGATTTATTGACCGTAAATTAATGTTGATATGCCGACGTTGTATCCGCCTGACATCAATCTTGGATTATGTCGTATTGTCTTCAAATCGGGACATTCAAAGTTGGTGATGAGATGAAATGAAGTCACAGCATACCGACGTTATATCAACCTCGTATTCTAATCAAATGTCTATTTTGATTCAACGTTGGTGATGGGTTCGAATTAAGTCATCATATGAAGCAACCAAAATACAGCGTCTATT
Organism: Hanleya hanleyi; assembly: GCA_036873755.1. Taxonomy (NCBI): domain Eukaryota; kingdom Metazoa; phylum Mollusca; class Polyplacophora; order Lepidopleurida; family Hanleyidae; genus Hanleya; species Hanleya hanleyi. The sequence continues at coordinate 153,978 of JAVTVY010055133.1, forward strand.
GACAAGGGAGATAAGTCGGTAAAAAGTAACCCACGTAATTTTAGCTATATACCCTTCTGAATAATGTATTTCAGAAATTACCTAGTAAGAGCAATGCTAAATAGGGAGCCCTCTTGAGAGATTTGAAGCTCTCAGACTTTTATGATAGATTGTATAAGATGGATCAGAGATGAACGTACCAGCTCCAGTACCAACTTTCCGTCAGACAATTGACGTTTGGACAGCGTTCATTCAACGATGTACCTCGACAATAGATTCCAAATTCCAACGGGACATTCTAACGTTGATTCGAAGTGGACATTTTAACGTCGAATCATGTCAGTATTTGAATGCCAATTCGACGTTGGCATATCAACTTCAGAGCTAATTTGCCAATTCAATCGCTTTTCAACGTTGATTCAATATCGGCATTTGAACGTCTGTTCAATGTTTGCGTTTGAACGTTAATTCTACCTTGACATATCAACGTCGTTTTGCCCTTTGGATAGGCACCGTGTGTGTACCTGACTTCACATCCACAGCACGTTCGATATGGCAACGTGAGTGCTCTCGAGTTCCAGGAAAAATGTCGTTCAGCTGCGTTTGGCATGAAGCCCATGCAGGTAACCCACAAACAAGTACTCGAGTATAATGTGATGATCACGTTGAGACGGTGACATCTCCAAAGAAACGTGACTCCGTGAACCGGTGCACCCATTCTGATTAATAATGAAAAACTGTTGGATTGATAATGCAAAATAAAATTTTGATTACCGATTCCTTTTGGGATTCTCATGGTCGGTACGAAACATAAATCATTCGACTTCGGGCAGCTTACTGGGGTGATTGATGACGTCGAGTAACTCTGGGGGAATCGGATACCCTGGCTGTATCAACATGTTAACCTTTGGTATTACTGCCCCAGGGACCACTAGTTTCCTACTAGTTCACTTCCGGTTTTCACTAAAACTACCTCCAAACCCAGAAGAGTTCCAACGTTCAACCCTCCGGGGTGTTTTCCCGCCCCCGCCCCGGCGCCCCGCAGCGCGCGCGCGGGTTCTCCGGAAGTGCGCGTCATCCCCGGCAGTGTGCGCGCGCGCGGGTCAAAAGGTCATAGGTCACCTCCAGGTCAGACGGTCCAATATGAATAACGACAAGTTCAGCAATGTTCATACAGTTTATTATCCCCAATGTTACATCATACCCAGGCTGGAGGAGCCGCCCTGGGTATGTTTAGTATGTTCACAGCAAAACAAATTGAAATATCAAACACCATGTTTTAACGCACCGTCACATTTAATGTTTACTGAGCTCAAGTCAATGATCAGCATGTAGACATAGAGAGTACGTACGACATGTTATGGTATTCATCAGTGCACGAGTGACGCATTCAACCCATGGCTGTGGTGAATCACCTTGGTAAGGAAAAACGTAACATTGGTCACCCTCTTCACTGTCCACTTGGTGTTGGGTCGTTGTCGTTGGGCCCATCCCAAGACATCCAATTGTTCCACTTGGTCCAGCATCATCTCTAGTGACCTCCGGTCATTGATGGTAAACGGTTGGTCGTACACTGGGTGGAGGGCACTGGAATAGAAATAGCGCAATTCACCCGTCATCTTATGGCATAAGATGTACCCAAATGCTACATTTAATGTGAAGGCCGTAGGTTGGTCATTGAAGATGGTTTCCACGTAGCTGCGTAGACGGGTGAGCTTGGTCAGTGGGAAATTGTAGATATCTTGAATAGGGCGATGACGGTGGAAACAGTGCCGTGTCATGGTCCAATGGCGCCGAGAGATGTCACTCTCTGGATGATATTCGGGTAAGAGATCGCTAGGAACATTTATGGGCTCGTCCAGAAAATGTTCGATGTATGGCGTATGACTCGAAACCGTAACGGTGGGGTCCGGCTGGAAATCCAGGCTCTTCCCAACTGTGGGTATAGGCGGGCTCTCCGTCATCGCATCACCAGTGGCGTTCGTCTCCCCGGGCTTATCTTCACTGGGTCTCACCTTCCGCGGCTCCTCTTCAGTAGGAAGTTGTCGCCAAAACCGTGGAGACGGGACATGAATCAAACGCTGATGCCGTCTTAACTGACTGCGTCGTTTGAAGAGTTCACCACAATCCTTACATTGTTCCGTCGCGCCCTCGTGGAATGAGCGTTCGTGGCGCAGTAAATCATCCTCCCGATTAAATGACCGTGCGCAGGTTATACAAGTATACCGTGCATCGTTGTGGGTGGAGGCCTCGTGGCGTCGTAAATTATCTAGACGAGTAAACTGCTTCTGGCAAGTTGTGCAAGTGAACATCTTGGTGGTTGACAGAGTGTCTGATGAAACAGCAAGGCCGCTTCCCTTTTATAGCACGCTAGCTGGTAATCTATTTTTAGCACACTCTACCCCAAGTCGAGGATCGAGACTGGTGTACTGGTGTACGACTGAGCCGCATTGCGCGCGCGCGCGCATGAAGACCCTTATACATACCCAATGCAGGCGCAGACGCGAAGTGCCCGGATGATAGACACGGACGTCACCGATCCGAAAAGACACGGACTTTACCGAAAATACACGGACTTTAACGAAAAGACACGGACGTACCCGAAAAGACACGAAGGTGAACGCCATTGTGGGAAACCCACACAGACAGGTCAGTACATGCATTCCTATGATGTTCAAGCATAATAAAAAGGATTGACCTGTAATCTGTTTTGTTGTTGTTGCTCTCTTTTTTGGACTAACCCATCAGAATAGTACGTATCACGGACTACACCCGTAGAGCTACATCTGGTCTATAAAACACGTCTCTCTGGATCCTACACCTTCATTTCTACGGTTGCAGAGCCATGACGGAGATCCAGCCCTATGCGACTCGCATTTTACAGCATGCCACCGCGGTGAATTCATTCACGGGTTACCGAGCAGTGGTCCGGTCCATGTTTGCAGATGGCGACGACAACGAGGGGCGACGCCAGATCCTGAACGAGTTCACAGAAGCGGTCCTCCACAGAGTGCACTCGATGGAGAGGCGTGCCATCACTCACCACTACTGGACTATGACAGCCATCCTTGATGCTCGGGCTATGGACCAGGAGCGCTCACGCCGGAACCAGCGCCGGCTGGTTGGCCTCACACTAGTCTGTGCCCTATTGACCCTGGCGCTGTGGTATTGACACTATAAATACGAGGGTCAGACAGAGTGTGTGTCATTCACCGTTCGACATTGGACCAAGCATGTCACCCGTCCTACGAGCCATCCTGCCCCTTACACCCCGGGTGGGGTTACACGTCTATGAAGATAAAGTCACCCTGGTGGAAGACCGTGGAGATGTTTGCTGGTCGCCCGCTGAGACCGTATCGAATACGGTGACGCTACACCGTGACGGCTGGACCAAATTTAAACGCGTGTTGAGCGGCGAGCTCGATGGACACGTCATCCACATAGACAATGCCATCTACGTATACCGTGGACCCTTCTTCCCACGTCTGGGCCGCTACCAAGATCCTACGCGAAGCTTCACCCTAGACCCCGATCTGTGGACAGCCTTCGAGAAAGTGGTGTCTATCGTGGACCAGCTGTTTACACCGGACGAGCGGTCATCAGACGAGTTGGAGTAGGCTCGCGTCCTGAGAGAATCGGCGGCAGAACCCCATGAACAACTGTCTAGCCATGAACCCGACGACGACGATGCCATTGATTACCCGGCTACACTCAACCAGCCCAGTGACATGACCACCTGATCCTTTCATCTCACGGGGTTCTCCCTATAAATACGAGAGACAGTCAAATCTGGTACCATTCACGTACTGACCATGGCGGGGCATATGATACTGGCGTATCTCAGCTTGACCCCCGAGGTTTTCCTGCACGTGTATGCGGATAAGGTCGATATCATGGAGGAGGTGGGAGACATCTGTGATGCGGACCCTACACAACCGTGCCCGGCTCACATTCGTCTGTCCCGAGAGGGCTGGACCAAATTCAAACGGGTGTTGTCTGGTGAACTGGACGGCGACCTCATCCACTTGTGTCACGATGTGTACATCCGACGCGGCCCTTTCTTTGCTCAATTGGCTCGGCTAGATGGGGGTACAGTGCATTTTACCCTTCACCCTGATCTATGGTCTGCATTGGAAGATGCCGTGGTAGATGTGGATGAAGTGCTTATCAAGCGGTCATCAGACGAGTTGGACTGGTCATTTGCCATGGACACTGTGAAAGCCAATGAAGAAAATCAGAAAGAAACTCCGGCCCAAGATATACCCGTTATAAATAAACGATAGAGCCAGGGTGCATCATCATTTTGTCACCATGAAGCGCTGGGAGAAGGTGCTGGATAACTTATACTACAGTCCCGACAGTCCGGCGGCCTATAGTGCATTGTCGGCTCTCTATCGAGCGGCCAAACCCCAGGGGATACAACGTGCCCAAGTCCGAGATTGGTTAAGAAGACAAGACACCTATACCTTACATCGATCTGGCCGTCGCCATTTTCTACGGAACCGGGTCATCGTAGGAGGAATAGATGCCCAGTGGCAAGCGGATTTGGTCGACATGAGCGCCTTTGCCAAACACAACGATGAGAATCGGTATATCTTGACGTGCATCGATATCCTATCCAAGTATGCGTGGGTGGTACCCATCCGGACGAAAACGGGGGCAAATCTCATAGCGGCGTTCAAAGACATCTTCAAGACCGGGCGCAAACCTTTGTATTTGCAAACCGACGAAGGCACGGAATTCCTCAACAGACCGTTCCAACAGTTTCTGAAAGCCCAGAAGGTGTTTTTCTTCCATACGTACAACGAGACCAAGGCTTCCGTGGTGGAAAGGTTCAACAGGACATTCAAAGGCCGCATGTATAAATATTTCACCTATAAGAATACAAGGCGGTACATCGATGTTCTCCCGAAACTTGTGAGGGGTTACAATCGAGCCTATCATCGGAGTATAGAGAGAGCCCCCATTACCGTGACCCAACGCAATGAAGCCCAAGTCCGGCGTGTCTTGTACCCCAGGCCATGGCAGCGAACGACGAAGGCGGTGTACAAGGTCGGGGACCCTGTACGGATCAGTAAAGTCAAGGGCAAGTTCGAGAAAAGTTACTTGCCCAACTGGAGCGATGAGCACTTCCTGATTAAACGGCGCCTACCCCGACAGCGGCGAGTCTATGAACTGGAAGATCTCCAAGGGGAAACGTTGCTAGGGACGTTTTACGAGACGGAATTACAGCCTGTTGTAAAAACACAGCAAGACTACTACACGGTGGAGCAGATTTTGAAAACGGAACGTCGACGTGGCAAACTGTTTCATTTCGTCAAATGGCAAGGTTGGCCCAGTTCCTTCAATTCCTGGGTCGCTGCCAACCAGGTGAAACGACTATAAAGCCAGACACCACTGCCGTCATCCTTCATTCCACGTCCGACCACAGTGCTATGGACAAACAGCAGCTGCCTCTGAACACAGCGTCTCCCAAAACGCGCAAAGCACAAGTGGGCTTTGGGGTGCTATTGCTAACCCTGCTGAGTGTGTTGTACGGAGGTGTGTTTTACGACGTAGCCTATGTCAGCACGTTACTTAACCAACTGAGAACACCAGCCATCAGTGAAACCGGTCTACAGAGAGCACCAGTCGTATGGAGCCCAGTCATCAACACCACACCCCCTGTACAAGCCACAACGAGCTCCACACCGAGATCTACACCTACACCAAGTACGCCCACTACGTCTGAACACCCACCGGATTTCATCCCTCACAGTGAACCGACAACGACGACCCACGTTGTACCCACCCCCATCATCATCCCTCGCAGTGAACAGAGAACGACGACCGACGTTGTACCCACCACCACTCCAGTTCACTCGTACGAAATTTACAAGAGCGGGTTACCACGACAACGGATACACCTCGAACCATGGACCCTGGGTGGCAGCATCCCTTCACCTGCGTCATCGCAGGACCGACGGGTTCCGGCAAAACGCACTTCGTCAGGAAGCTCCTTCAACACGCCGACAGCATGATCACTCCAACCATTGCCCGAGTCGTGTGGTGTTACGGAGAATGGCAGGCAGCGTATGCAGCAATGCCCCACATCACGTTCGTGGAAGGCCTACCTAACCTGGCCGATTTGGAACCCGACACCTTGGTGGTTCTGGATGATCTCATGGCGCAGACGGACAGTCGGGCGACCCAACTCTTTACCAAAGGCAGCCATCATCGACGGCTCAGCATCATCTACATTGTGCAGAATCTGTTCAGTAAAAACAAAGAACATCGGAGCATCAGCTTAAATGCCCACTACCTGGTGGTCTTCAAAAACCCGAGAGATACCACTCAACTGCTGCACCTGGCGAGACAGATGTATCCCGGGCGCACACCGTTTGTGTTGGAAGCCTTCAAAGATGCCACAACCCCTCAGCACGGGTATATGCTCTTCGACCTCAAGCAAGCCACCCCCGAACATCTTCGACTACGGACCGGCATCTTTCCCGGAGAGACCCACCACGTGTACTTGCAAAAATAATGTAAACACACCCACAGTGAGATAGATAAAAAAGAGCAGAGTTGTGGGTTCTAGCATTAGTTGTACATGATGTCTGCGCGAGTACGGAAGCACGCTCCCACGCTCCGTGTATTGAAGACGGCCCCACCCGAGTTGGTCCGAACCATTGTACGCGGTGCGGACCCTGACCTTGTACGCTGTCTGTGCGAGATCGGGTACAACCTGTTAAAAGGCAACGTACCACTGACTCCGGCTCAGAAGACCAAGTTGGCCAAGCATAAGACAGGTCTCCGAACCTTAGTCCATAAGCGGGTCCCTCAAACACAAAAGAAAAAGGTGTTACAGAAAGGCGGCTTTCTCGGGGCCATCTTAGCACCGTTGGCCGCTTCTGTGTTGGGTCCAGTATTGGGTGGACTCTTCGGCCGACAATGAACCACACGAAAAAAATGGTCCTCGTCGAACCTCGTTTCCTGCAAAACCTCCAATCGCCCTACCCTGTCCCACCTACGGTGAAGACCATAAACACCCTCGATGGAGAGATGCAACAGATCTTACAGAGACCGGGGTTAAGCGACAGTGAGAAAGTACAACGGTACAATGAGACGCTTCAACGGTACATGACGTTCATGGACCAATACAAAACTCGCTCTACCCCAGCAACAGCACCACCACCACCACCACCACCACCACGTGACAGACCGCCGACCTCAGCACCGTTCCAACAGCCGCCATTACCAGGGGTAGCCCCCACAGCCCCACAGTGGGTGGAAGACGAAGTGCTGAAGAGTGTACCTGCCTCGTTCAAGAAACAAGCTGGCCTGGTATTACAACGGATGAAACAGAATCCTAACATGACTTGGAATGACAAAGGCGAACTCCTGGTACAGAATCAGGTGGTCCCCGGGACCCACATGACGGATTTAGTGAATGATCTGATGCGTCAACGCAGGTCGCACACGGATCCTCGAGGATGGGAGGTCTTCGCTCAAGGCTTGAAAGACATGCATGTACCACAGGAATTGGTGGGGAACCCCCACCGCTGGGCCTTTATGCAGCGTGACTCACCGACTCGTGCACCACGACTCTCACCACAACCTTGGGAATCCGACTGGGAACCGGAGTCACCCCCCAAAACTCCACCACCACAACGGGCACCTTCTTTTCAGACCTTTAAAAAACCACCCTCGATCAGGACACCCCACATCTCCAGAGCCGTGACACGTAGCAAGTCAACGCGACGAACACGACGCCGGACACAACCGCCCAAGGCCTGGAACACCTATTAAAACCAACAGCAGCAGCAGGACAGCTCAGTCGCCATGTTTTACCTCACCCTACCCAGTAACAGTTCGCTGGATGTGTTTCCTGACAACACCGTGGCCAAGTACGTCACCCAGTTACCGCAACCGTTGCATTTACCTGGACGCTGGGAATGTGGCCTCGTGGATATCCAATACCCTTACTCGTGGTACAACGTGCGAGCCAATGAAGTGTGGTACGAGGTGACCTACGAAGGCAAAAACACCCGACTCACCCTGCCCGAAGGCCAATACGATACCCCCCAAGGAGTTCATGGGTGGGCTGTCAAGACTGTTGCATTATAAGGCCCTACGGGAGGTGACGAATAGTTCAAAACCCATCAAAGCCTATCCCTTCAAGAATCACGTGGACTTCGATTACAATGCACACAACGTCAAGGCAGAGCTTATCGTCTCCGGCAAGGCGAGTGTCGTACTGAGTCCTATCCTACAGCAAATGCTGGGTTTCGATCTAAAGACGTTCGCTGGTCCCACCGAACACCATGGCGAGATGCCGATGGATATGAAGTCGGGTATGTACGGACTCTACGTCTACTCGGACGTGGTGGACAACCACATCGTGGGCGATATCAACACACCTCTGTTACGGGTGGTCCCCATTAAAAAGACGTATGGAGGTCAAGTCACCCACAGTTTCACCCACATGCTCTACTTGCCCGTACGACAAACTGACATCAACACGATCACGGTGGATATAAGAGATGACACGGGACGACCGGTGGCATTCGAACGAGGAAAAGTGGTGCTGACACTTCATTTTCGACAAGCACGTGCTCCCCACTTTGCATAATGAAAGTACCTTACGAGTGCGATGCACGCAGCTATGCCGACTATTATGCCCAACAGGCCGGGGGTGGCTTTCCGGTCTTTAGCGGTGCACGCATGCAACGAGGACATGGACTGGGGAACATACTCGGCAGCATCGTCAAAACGTTCCTGCCCTTGGTGACGCGTGGGGTGAAAGCAATCGGCAAACAAGCGGTACGCAGTGGACTGCAAGTGGCCGGTGATGTCTTGGGGGGTACGGCACCCAAAGAATCCTTGAAACGGCGGGCCAAAGAAGCGGGAGGCGTCTTGGTGGCCAAAGCACAACACACCGTAGGGAATAAAAGAGCTGCCCCACCGAGACCACGCACCAGTCGACGACCGACCCAGCGACGACGCACATCGAAGAAGACAAAGGATATCTTTTCTTAAAACATGTCCTTGATCCACGCCGAGTCCTGCCCCTCCACCAACAGTGAATTTGATTTGTGGACCGTGGCGCCCACACAGACCAGTGTCGAACAAGGATTATGGGTGGAGCATCTCCCGCTCTCCAGCATCAACGAAACCGGGCCCATCGAGTTCCGGATACGGCCTATGTGGATTTAGCCCATACCTACTTGTATGTGAAAGCCAAGGTGGTCAGTGGGGATGGCACCAGAATCGTCCAAGCTGCAACGGTGGGCCCGACGAATCTCTGGCTGCACTCGATGTTTCAACAGGTGGATATTTTCTCAGCGACAAACTCATCAGTGACTCCACCAACACGTACCCCTATCGAGCCTACATCGAGACACTGTTGTCGTATGGCCGAGAGGCTAAAAAATCTCAGCTGACAGCCGCTTTATTCTACCAGGACACACCGAGCACATGGACACGGTGGACAATGTGGGATATAACAAACGGAAGGCTTTCACTGCGAACAGTGCCTCGGTGGATATGATGGGTCGACTGCACGTAGATATGTTCATGCAAGACCGGTACCTCTTGAACAAGATCCCCATCAAAATCCGACTGATACGGGCGCCTCCGACCTTCGCCTTGATGGCCACTAACGTAGAGGGGCATGCAGCGGACTATAAGATTGTCATCCAAGACGCAGTCCTGTATGTCCGAAAAGTGAAACCGAATCCAGCCGTTCAATTGGGACACATGAAAGCCTTGGAAACAAAACCAGCCCAGTACCCTATCCGACGTGTGCAAACCAAAGTGTTCTCTGTGCCTGCTGGAAATATGGGCGCCAACAAAGAAAACCTGTTCCTGGGGGAACTACCCAAGCGATTGATCCTGGCCTGTGTGGAAAATACCAGTTTCAGCGGAGCCTACCCAGAGAATCCGTTTGACTTTCAACATTTCGGCATCAATTTTGTGGCCCTGCATGTGGATGGACAACAGGTGCCAGCCACGGCCTTAACACCGAACTTTGGGCGCAGGAATTTCATTCGAGCCTATCAGAGCCTGTTTACAGCCACCGGTCAAATCAATCAGGACGAAGGGAATTTCATCAGTCGGAAGCACTATGCGAACGGATACACGTTGTTCTGTTTCGATCTAACCCCCACCTTAGAGAACGACCATCAGCTGGCCCTGGCCAAGCAAGGCAACTTACGGTTGGAAATCCACTTTGCACGAGCCCTGGCGACCACCGTCAATGTGATCTGCTACGCCGAGTTTGACAACATCATTCAAGTGGACAAGGCACGCAACGTCCTGTGTGACTTCTCCACCTAACATGGATACAGACCAGATAACCACCGTGCTGGAGAATGACCCAGAGACACGTAGGGTCTTTCAAGGGGTGTTCGCCCGAGATGTGTTTCCATTAGACCGTATGTATCCTGCTGCTTACGTTCTCAACACGGACCCGATGGATCGGCCCGGTGAACACTGGGTGGCCGTGTACTTGACAGAACAGCAGGGCGAATACTTTGACCCGTACGGCCTGCCACCCCTCCATCCCGATTTAACAGACTTGATGGATCAAGGCACAGAGACGTGGTGTTGGAACAGTCAAACGTTGCAAAGCCTGACCAGTGGCGTGTGCGGACAATATTGCTTGTTTTACCTGTACCATCGATGCCGGGGAAGACCCTTATCTACCATCGTACAGATGTTTGACGAGTACCCCAAGGCCGAGGACCGCGATGTACTCGTCTATGACTGGGCCGCCCATCATTTCAATGTACAAGCCCCGTTCTGGGCTTGAATTCTTTCAATGTACACACGGCCGCTGTTCTGGGCTTAAGTTTTACAAGGCGCATTGCCAGAGCTTCGGACGAGTTCTTTCAATGTACGAGCCCCACGTTGTTCTGGAAAGCTTCAGTTCTTTCGTGTACAAGCCCCTTGTTCTGCGGAGGCTTGATTTTCCGCGTGATTTTGTTCTCACGTTGTTGTTACTTGCTGAATAAAAAAACAAGAAATGAGATCTCACAAAAAACCCTGTCTTGTGTGTTTTATTCCTAATGCATCAATGCCCAATGTGGAAATTCAGTCAAACTGAAATCAGTGGTGTAGGATGGGGCCAAAATGTAACCCATCAAGTTTAGAATGTAAGAGCACTATAGTAAAAAATAGAGAGCCAATGAAATCAGCCTACAGACCAAGTACGTGTTTTTGGTCTAGGTTTGGAGCGGGCATTTCATTGAGGTACGTCTATACGGTGAGTGAAGAGACTCGTCCAACACGTATAGATTATGACTATAAGTTCTATGAGCATAATGCATGAAAGTGGCTTTGAACACCGTATTAGCCAATCAGTGGCCTAGAATGGAGCCAAAGGTAACCCATCCATGTCCAGAAAACATTACCCGGGTGTACAAGAACCCAGATGTAGGCGCGGACGTCAGCGAAACACACCGTGAGTACCCCAATTCGATTGGCTGATTGTTCGACCGCTGATTGGTTCTTTTTCTAGACCGCTGATTGGCTCTTTTTCTCGACCGCTGATTGGTTCAAATGGAACTGCCCATCTTTCCCAGGTTCATTTACAATCCCCTTTTTGGGGTTCAAGCTCTGACTATAGCGATGCCGCAACATTGTCTCATTGGACATTGGACCGTTTGACCTGGAGGTGACCATTTGACCTGACATGCGTCCGCGCGCGCGGGCACTGCCGGGGATGACGCGCACTTCCGGAGAACCCGCGCGCGCTGCGGGGCGCCGGGGCGGGGGCAGGAAAACACCCCGGAGGGTTGAACGTTGGAACTCTTCTGGGTTTGGAGGTAGTTTTAGTGAAAACCGGAAGTGACGTCACACACTTGCGCAGACCCACCAAACCACGTCCGAAGGTGAACGCCATTGTGGGGAAAAAACCCCCAGTACATCAACACACACAAACAAGTCTAGACATGTACCCAAGGTCACGCCCCATTCACCCCAACCGGAAGTGACGTCACAACCCCCACGTGACCTGCGCAGCAGAATGGATACGACACCCTAGTGTAACCCGCTCACCTAGGCTTCACATGGATACCTCACTCGATCCCATCGGCCCATGAGAAACCCCGCTCGAGCCCAAAGCGTCTATTTCCATACCCTTGGGCCACCGCGCATGCGCAGAATGGTGACTAGTCCAGTCAGATGCCACTTCACATAAGCTTCACTTTGATACCTCAGTCGACCCCATCGGACCATTAGGGACTCCCCTAGCTCTCAAAACGTCTATTTTCATACCCTTGGGCCACCGCGCATGCGCAGAATGGTGACAACGCCCAAGCCGCTAGTCCAGTCAGATGCCCCTTCACATAAGCTTCACTTTGATACCTCATACGACCCCATTGGGCCATGAGTAACTCCCCTAGCTCTAAAATGGCTATTTCCATACCCTTGGGCCACCGCGCATGCGCAGAATGGTGCTATGTCAACCCCACACCCAGCCCATCAGATGCCCCTTCACATAAGCTTCACTTTGATACCTCACTCGACCCCATTGGACCATTAGTAGCTCCCCTACCGTACCAGCACGGCTATTTTCGCCACCCATAGGCCACCGCGCAGCTACACGCAGAATGTGACAACGCACCCAAGCGCGCTTCAGTCGATCCCCTGGATACGCACTTTGCATAAGCGCTTTGATACCTCATACGACCCCATTGGACCATTATTGGCTTCGCTAGCTCCAAAACGGCTATTTTCATACCCTTGGGCCACCGCGCATGCGCAGAATGCCGCTATTTCAACCCGCTAGTCCAGTAAGATGCCCCTTCACATAGGCTTCACATTGATACATCACTCGACCCCACTGGACCAGTAGTAACTCCCCTAGCTCCAAAACGGCTATTTCCATACCCTTGGGCCACCACGCATGCGCAGAATGACGCTAGTTCAACCCCACACCCAGCCCATCAGATGCCACCTGACATAGGCTTCACATTGATACATCACTCGACCCCACTGGACCAGTAGTAACTCCCCTAGCTCCAAAACGTCTATTTCCATACCCTTGGGCCACACGAGTTGTCTCCCTTGCGTCAGTGTGTGCAGATGGCGCTATGGTTAGGATCGACGCCGTGATGTGGAAAGGGCGTCCCCACACCATCCTGGAGTCGCCATTTTGTTTGTTGATTTTCTGCGGAGATACACGGGACAATAAACGCTCGACCCTAGGGTGGTACAGATGCTAGACTGATCCTATTAACATGGTACAACACCTATAGATTATGTTTATTATTATTATTATTATATGGCTTAGAGGTTTTTTTGAGGGTAATGTGAGGGTTTTTTCTCCCCGTGACCTCCCCACCGCCTCGTTTGCTCCCTTGCGCCGCCATTTTGGTCCCACCATCACCACCCACAGGCCGCCATTTTGAACCCACCACCACCACCCACAGGCCGCCATTTTGAACCCACCACCACCACCCACAGGCCGCCGAGCCAGTGACGTCATATGCAAATTTCTGAGGTCAAATTTTACTCGCTTCTGATTGGCTGTCACCTCATTTCCTCCTCAAATTATGCAAATTTCTGAGGTCAATGAGGTTCAATTTACGCTTTGTATACTACTATGGTACAAACCATGCTGCCTTAAGCTAGAGGGCCTCGGATAAAGTGAAGTACATACCAACAACGTATAGGCAGTTGGTATGCAGGTTTAATAGTTTATTTTTCTCACTTTCCTATACACAACGTATTGCTCAATCTCACATAACAATGGTCGTATCACAGGAAGGCAATGAATGAGGTAAGCCAAGATAGGACGATTATCTTTACGGTAACAAATACAACGGGAGAAAAGCGAAAGTTTTATTACGCAGTGTTCAAACTAACCAATATATTAGAGCTCGCATGACGACTTATCAAAATCTGACATATATAGGTTACTCTATCGATCCCACGGGATGGACAGGCTAGTATCTAATGGCAGCTACAATTGCGGCAGTAGCTTCAATAATGTCATGCCAATAATATAGCTGTCAAGATCTGTAGTTTACCGGTATTGAAATTTGATCATCCTGGCGTTTCCTTATATCAGGTAATTACTCGAACAAAGGTAACTGTCAATAATACTTATCAAACCCTATTAGATTTTGTATACTAGTATCTCCTATCATTATACATTCACAGTATCGAGGCTCATGAGTCCAGGATGATAGGGTACAATAAAGTACAATGATGAATTACAATCGTCTAGTCCGTCAGATACATGCGAGTTAAATAATCCTCTTTTACTATACACACGACTGCTGCCGACGAACAGACCCACAGCCGCCCCATACAACAGTCTTGATGGTTGGGGGAGTAAAATTTGGATGGAATTATATATTCCCCACCCCTAAATCCTAAACTTTGAGTAAGATATTATTAGGCTGCAGAGACGGAAGTGGGAAAAGATCGTTGGAGATCATCTCCAAGGTATTTGTAAGGTTTTCTTTTTGCAGGAATTTAATTAGTATTGATTTTTTGGGGAACCAAAAGCATAACATTTAGCCTATGGAGTGATTGGGTAGGATTAAGCGTCGTTTTCAACAATTTTTCAGTCATATCACGAGGGCTCTAACCCAAGCAACACTTTTCCCGGCTTGATCTTTGAATATGAAAGACCGGACATATTTCGTCGGATATATTTCCCTTTGAAGTGGCCATGAATACGCATAAATGGATTGTGGCAGATATCAATATTTTGTTTACTTTTAACCTATTGTGAGCTGTCTGGATACTATTGTTAGAAGCCTGTTCTGAAAAATTCCAAAACTCCCCATGTTATAGCTCTTTATGCGCATGAACGTGAACGTGGTCTACTTCCTTAGCGACAAACAAATGTCTGCAAGGGATGTTGAAATCTGAAATGATAATGTCTCAATCGCACACCGGAGCCATTGCGTTCTGGAGTAAGAAAAGATTATACATGGGATGATTTGCAACTCGCACATGGATCCACCAACCCCTGTATTCTTGTTGACGGGGGGAGAGATTATATTGCTGCCATAACACCTCGTATGCTGAGTGTGAGCTGATATCTTTTTCCATATTTTACCGGATCAATAAAAAACCTTCACATCAGTGATAATGTCTTAACGGTATATCTATATATTATACTGGGTATAGCGTTTATATTGATTTGGTATGTTTATTTGCATTTTGCTGTTGGCATACTCTGCCATATAGTCGGTGACAATAGTTCCATGTGAATTCGCGTTCATTGCGTTTATCTCGTATCTAACCGACTTTAACTGAAATATTACCTAGTAATATTAGTACACCCCTTATAAAAGACGTTAAATTCTATATCAGAATGGTGAACTTATCTAAGTTCTACACCAATCACTGCTGGCTATCACTCAGTTTCTCTCCTTGCCTGGCCCGCTAGTCCGGCGGTATAGTTGAATTGTTCATTGCTGTGAAACAATTTGGCGGTTGCTGATTAATTTGTGATACGATATAATTTGTGCCACATTCAATTCACGATATGAAAGACTACAGGAATGTTCATAAAAATGCAATTTATCCAGTTTCCCGACAAGGGGGTTCATACATATTTGGAATTCATGCTAACTGTCATACGAGAAAAAGATGTTTGACACGGAAATTCTTTTATGGACGACGGCCAAATATTGAATGTCGGAGCTGACGCCTGCTCAGTGTCCTATTAAAGGAATTAAACGCAACATATGAGGTGGTGGAAAAACTTGCTGAAATAATAATTACAACGCATATAAGAGAAGTGGGAAGAGGTGCCGCCGACACACTGACAGAGCCACATGACTTCACAGTATAGTCTTCTGGTTAACCTATCCTAAAGCACATACCAAGAATCTAACGATTCGTGATATATGTTGTATCTCAGGTACGCTTTTATTGTACCTGTTCATGTGGCAACTTGGATGACATGACCACACGGTCCCCAGCACCGGCATAAGCGGTATTAGATACAAATCTAGAGAGCTATAATGGAAATGCTCTGACAACTCGTATATTGGTAATTGGTGAACTGCGTCGTTGTGACAACTCGTACACTGGGGATTGGTTAACACAAAAGACTATATCAAAGACCAAAAGGTCTGTACAGGGGGCGGGCCTCGGGGACGAAACGCCCACCAGCAGAATCTCGTCATATACAGGTAAATATTACAACGCATATAAGGGAAGAGGGAAGAGGTGCCGACATACTGACAGAGCTACATAACTTCACAGTATAGTCTTATGGTTAACCTATTCTAAAGCACATACCAAGAATCTAACGATTCATGATATGTGTTGTATCGCAGGTACGCTTTTATTGTACCTGTTCATGTGGCAACTTGGATGATATGACCACAGGGCCCCTAGCACCGGCATAAGCGGTATTAGATACAAATCTAGAGAGCTATGATGGAAATGCTCTGACAACTCGTATACTGGTAATTGGTGAGCTGTTTCGCTGTGACAACTCGTACATTGGAGATTGGTGAGCTGTATCGTCGTCAGATGTAAATGACGGCATTTAACACAAAAGACTAGTCTGTACAACTTGGAAGACATGACCACACGGCTTATCTTATAGTAAACTGATGGACTTCATTTATCAGTTCTGCAAAGTATGAATTTCTGTAACGTTATTGTTTTTCGTAACAATTGACCAGACCGATGCTATCAATAATAACAAACACATTTTTTTTAAAAACGTACCTTTGTTCCAATAACATACTAAAACTGCTATATGTAACTCCCTCTCTTTCTCAAAGCATAAGGAAAATAACGAGGAGAGGTTCGAATAGCATACGCCCACCACCACCACCACAACCATACATTTCCAGGTTGCGACACAACCCCATATTGCGGGAGTCAGCTAGGTTCAATATCGGGACAATTTATCTTAAAACATTCAGGAAAGTTTCCTAATACAGTCTCGGCCACAATGGTTGGTGCATTGGTAAAATATTCGAAAGGTTGACAGAAGAGCGTAGTTCTGGCGAATCAGATTGATTTTTGAGTATTTCTATCGACGGTTCGTGAATTTCCGAAGGATTACCTGTTTTCTTGAGCTTTTGATTCATCTGACGAACTATCACTAATCTATGCAAAATGATGGGAACGGCAATGCAAATGAAAAGCGATTCTTTTCCAAAAAAAACTATGGAATTTCGAAAAACTGTTTTTCGAATTTAGAAAATGCTTGCAACCTTCTTGTAATCAGTCGAAATTCATTGGTATACTGCGTTTCCACGTCGAACGTCATTACTGACGTAAAACGCCATGGCATGCTACTTACAAGGCTCTGTTGCAAAGAAATCGGCTTATTGTATTTTTTTCCAAGAAACACTGCTTCCAATCGCTCCAAATGTGTCATGTGAACATCCCTTGTCGCAAATACACAATCCATCGCCTCCAACAAGTGTTCCATGAACTGTCTACGGTTTTCTCTACACCTTCATGGCACAATACGTAGAGCTTAAACCGGCATACCTTACTTTGGAGAAGAAAACCTGAGCTCGACAACAAAAACAATGTCCATACAGGGCCGACGGCGACGATATTGGATTAAATTGGACTCCAGACCCCTAAATCCCCTGATTCATACACCGGAGAACACATTCGAAGAACCTGACCGTATATTTATACCAAGGGGTATTCACACTTTTCTCCGAAAGTAACTGAAGCTGCTGTTGCGACAGAATGAGACAGTTTCTTCATTTTTCGGTTTCAAAGCCTTGCGAAAAGCAAACCGTGGCGTTTTATGCCCAAAGCAAAAAACCTGCATGCCAAGGAACCTTAAATGACTACGATGTGGTCGGAAACATTTTTTTATTCCAAATGGTTACAAGTGTCACTTTCTCAGAGGGAAAATTGCTAATCATTCGCATTGCCGTTCCCAAGAATGATAGATTATTGATAGTTCATCTGAAATGGTTCAATATTCGAATTTCAATACCGGCAGGTTGTCAAACAAAGCTCGAGGAAACCGATAATCCTTTGGAGATTCGCGAAAAGTCGAAAGAAATACTCAAGAATCAATCGACTTAGCCCCAACTACACTGTTCTGTTCAAGTTTCGACGTTTTTACAAATGCACCAACCATGGTGACCGAGACTGTATCAACAAGGCTTTTCTTTCCAGAACAGAAGTTTAAGAAAGTACATCCCTTGACCAACCTTATTCCTGATGTTGTTAAGACCAAATGAGTTCTAACATGAAGAGGAACTTTTTTTAGACATAATAAAGATCGATCAGTGTATCCCGATTAAAACCGTACAATTTTCTATCAGATTACATTCAAATCCAGGAATATATATCCGTCTTGGTATCTCAGTTCCACAGAGTAACTTAGTTGACATATTTTGCACCGATTCGATGTCACATCATCCAGAGGGATATATTATAAGACTGGCACATTCGGTAATGGTTCTTGAACTGTTGGCGACTGGATCGAAAATAATGAGAGTGTGTGTGTGTCTTTGAGCAACCCTAACCCCTTCATTTGTAACTACAATGTGCATAAAATGCATTGAAAATGATATCCAATTTCCAACCAGTCCTTCTCCAGCTTGGCACCATATCAGAAAATGATCGTCTCACATACGTCTACAGGTATGGCAAGTCTCATGCTGATATAAAAAAAATGAACAATCGGCCCAAATATCGAGGTATGCCACCGGACTGCACGGTCTACAGAAGATGTCGTTGCTGATGAAGTTGTGCTTTTTTAGCATGTACAGTCGGGTTCTTCGAAGCAGTTTCTGTGATGCTGTAATAACACCCGCGAGACATTTGTCGAAAACATGCCCCGGGCTTATAAGCCCTCAAATCTGAACTCTATTTAATACTCGTGTGAAAAAATGGTTCGACCGGTAGTTTTGAGGAATGTATAACCAATGGATCTAAAGAAGATACGTTTCTGACAGGATGGGACAATACTTTAATTTGTGCACGTGTTGCAAAACCGCAAGACAAGCAAACCGTGTCGTTTTACACAAATACATGACAATCGATTCGGAAAACTGACGTACTTTGCATCTGTATGTCCACGGACAACTTTTTAATTCGAAAAGACAACCATCAAACGCAACATAACAAGGATGGTAGAAAAAGATGCCGACATGCTGACAAAAAGTTATATGACCTCACAAGCAATCGATATATCTATAGTAGGTGCACAATCTGATTCTATGAGGCTGGCAAAACTGATCCCTGCGATGATTTATATGCCAGTCACGCGTTATACAAGCTGTCCATGTGGACATCTTAAACGGCACGACCACACGGCCCCTTTCACTGGCTTGAGAGGGATTAGATACAAATTTATAAGAGCGATGATGTAGTAGCTGTTTCAAGTCATCTGGTGGAAAATTATGAAATATGTGGCCATTAGATAGAAGCAACGGCCCTTGCGAGGGAGTATTAACATAATGTAAGTTATTCAGAACCCAGGTGTGAGAGGCCCGACGCCAACCAAGCGCTTCATTCTTCAGAGAAAATGAGTTTAATTCATCTTGTCATTCCCTGTATTTTGCAAAGAATACTAATAAGGCGTATTTTGTGGAACATTGTCATGATTTCGATACAGGAAAATTGTGGAAAACAGGAACCCTTTAGAGATTCTCAAATTGTGCGTAAAACGATATAAAAATCAATCTAATTCACCAGAACTACCTTTAATTTGGAACCTTAAGATTTGATGAATGCACTCTTCATTTGAGGCGCTAGAAGATAACCATACACAGCGTCGTAAGTTTCTCCCGAATATGACAAGCTTCAATAATATATATTTATGCATTGTCATAGCAGGATATCACGTGGAAGAATAAGTTAAGACAACTGTACCTGTGTTTGCAGTATCGATCGCGATTGATCGCACCGCTAAACAGGCAGTGTGTACAAAGCATGACGTGAACAAAATAACCCATTTGACAATTTCTCTTTAACACAGCTATCGTCGACTTATCGCAGTGTGAGAGGTGGATCTTTATATTTCAGCTATTTATCTGTACATATTGTTTGTGCTCCATTAGTCATCAACTGGACAAAGCCATTTTATACGCGAGCAGCCACATTTGGCTTTCGATAGCTGAGGATAATAGATACGTATGTGCCTGGATTCCATCGACAAACGTTCAATCTTTACCACTGAGATTATATTATGACAACTATATAGGTCAGCTAAGACATAAAAATTTCCGATCAATAAGGGAGCATGTCAAAAATTTGGACCGTGGAACGCCATTTTTCACGCATGTCCGTTCTGATTGGGACATGCTGCAGCCAGATGTTTTTATCGGCGAGGTCGAAAATTCACGCTGGCCTGGTCCCTTTGTCCCATCGTCACTATATTCATACAAGTTAATCCATTTCAGTCCGAGAATTTCGATCAATAAAATATTTTGCTGTATCTGTGTAATCAATGATATTTTTTAGACTTTCTCTATTGCTGGGAATGGTCGATACGGACCGGTCGTTTTTGGACGTGGAACCGGTCAAACGCTGAGAGAGTTGAACCGCGTAAACGGTCTGCTTTTCTCGCGGAAATGCATCAAAGATCTATCCTTTTTATTCCATTGATAAAAAGATCACATGGCGAGGAAACATTGTTTAAAATACCAGCATAGTTTAAGGGATGATTTCTGGTTTTGAAGATGGTTTCATCGTCTGAGAATGCAATTTCCAACGTCATATAGTTCGATGAAATGCAGTTAGATGAACTGTAAACTTCATGAACAATTAATAAATTTCCAGTGTTTCTATGATCCAATGATAAATATACATCATTACCTAATTAATATATAAATAAACAATGCCTGTGGATATATACCCATATGCTTCGGATTCTTGTTATTGATTTTTCATGACTTTTGAAAACACGGCTAATATAGTGATATTCGTTGGCTTGTACTGAAAAATCTAGATGGAAGACCATCAATTTTTATTTACGCTATTCTACTGATCACTCTCCGGCTGCTCACAGCAAAAATAGGGTTTGTCTCTGGACAAAGTTTTGAGGCATGAACAACCTGAAAAAGCAACAGTATTTCCACATGTTCAGTTAATTTCTTATCTTATATATGCACCTGCATGATGGATTCGTGTGATGAGTATGCTAAAGGGCTGCCCATCCATTATCAGATTGCATAATACCAACACACCGTGGCCTGTATAGATGGACAAGGTTACCTTTTGGAATCATAGTAGGCGATATGCAGATGACTGGGTGGGTACGACAAAAGTACATGAGCCAGATGTGGCTTTCAGGCAGTCACCGAGATAGCACACAGCCATGATGATATGAGGCTTTTAAGTCCTAAATTATGCCTTCAAATGAAGTTTCGTTGCAAATTTAAGAGGGCAACTTGATTTTTATCCCAAAACTATTCCATTGCTACTCTCTCTTCACAAGCAAATGTTCCCACGCTTTCACTTGCGCATTAATTAGGGAATTCACAAACAGAAGATGTGCATCAATTTAACCATGAAAAAAGGATAGTACTTCATGACTTCACTTTCCATGATTTAGAGGTGAAATGCAAAGGTAATAAAAGTAAGAAAAAAGCATTTCCCTTTCCTTTTTATGATGATAATAAATTATACAGCCATCAATGAACGAAATCTGGTGATAAATTTTATTTTTTAAAGAGAAATAAAACACGTGTATGATCAGCGGCTTGAAAACAGTGCATCGCTTATCTCCCCTTGATTCGGGGCTTTTCCACCAGAAGCTGTGACGTCACAGTTGAACCACACTAGAAAAATGGCGGCTAACATGAATATAGACAGCGACAGCGATGCGGAGGAATTTTTTTACACTTCTTCCTCTTCTTCTGAAGAGGAATTCAGAAGAATTCACGGCAATGGTTAGTGCAGGGATGCCCCTACCTTACCAACACGAACCTATTGTGAACAAAGAACCGGCAGACAACGATAGGATCAGCGACACTGCAGGGGCCGTGGGCGACGGTCATACCGAGAGAATCGGAAATACAGATCGGTAAATTCCGACTTTTTCCTTTATCCCCCGTAGCGAATGATGACCAACCTGTTAGTGTGTTTCAGTGAACGTGAATTACACAAGCAAGGGCTTCGTGAGCAATGGCCTAGCTTATCTATGTGAGCTATTTCCATACAATTCAATGTAGCTACATCATGTTGTGCAGACTGTGCTGGTTCCACTGCTACGTCACGTATCGCAGCGCCCCCAGGGGGAGGTAATCATGTACGGATCAAAATTTCGTAAAGTATACAGCGTTACATTTTTTAGTTTTTAACTTTATTAGGCTTAAGCAAATGTTTTAAAACTGAAATCAAATTAATATACACATTATTTATCCAATCTTACTGCAAATATCAAGTGATTTAGACAAACCTTTACATTTCACCTTTAAGGTAGTATTTTGTCTAAATTCCATTTTCCCGCTTGTTTCAGACATCAGATTATCAAACTCCCGTCTCTTTGAAGTTAAATTGCATCATTTCAACAACCGGGCAAGTGTCTCAAAGAGATCCTGGCCCATGAAAAGCTGAACGTCATTACGGGAAGATATAACCGCGTCTTAATGCTAAATGAATGGACTCTTGAGTTCGTTTTTATGATATCCCTCATTTCTATTCGAGACAAAACGAGGACACGTTTGAATGGCTTGTGGGGAGAGAATACGCGAAAAGTACTTTTGGGATAAAAATACACATGTGTATTCTAACATTATGCAAAGATAGACATAAAACGTTTGCGTGAAACATACCAAACATTCTCCTCCGTTAGGCCTTTTCCGTAAATTTCCCGATGTCGAGTAAATGACATCTCTCGGTGTACAACTTATAAAAAATTTCAATATTTGGCGGATTGTTTCGTCGTGAGAAGTCACAAAGTAGTCCACTAAAAGCTCTTGAGAACATGAAATAATTTGGACATTTTTAGAAACTCGGTAACCGTATGTTGGTCTCTCGTCTATCAGAAGCTGAAATTTATTCGCTTGCCACGTAACGTATCGTATTCAGGAAAACTAACTGGGCATTTCGGCCTCTATGTCACGTAGTCCAGACGAAATGTGTCCTTCTCTAGCAGTCCATTCAGCCAGGGGTCTGTCATTCGGGTGGCCTATATGCAAAGATGCATATCAAAAGTGTTTGTGATATGTGGGATTGCCTGTGAAGAATTCTCTCGGCCATACTCGAAATACCCTATTCACACGTCACTATTAGAACCAAAAAAACAGCTGGCATGGAATTATAAATGAACACAAATGTAGATTCTTGTTAAGGCAAATCTAGTACCAACAGTTTTCACTACGTATGTTTGGAGTTAAAGTGCAGTGCTAAAGAAATTGGATCTCTTCTGTGTGGGAAGGTAATTTAGTCCATACACAGAGGTTTTGGTGCAAATTCCGAACAGCGCATGTCAGCTGAACGACTATCGTCTGGCTACAAGCACTGCCCGCAATTGAAAATATCGTTAACACGCTCTCAGCGTTGAGATTACTCCGCAATATATACCTTCCTTCTTTCCGCTAAAAGCTTTTGTTTCATCAACCAAATATATCCCAAAAGTATTTAATAAATAGTTTACACCGAAGAAGAAGTTATATTCTTGATTTTCTCGCCGTCCTCGGCAACGAATCTATTTGCGTAGGGAGCTGCATATGTGCGAGATTAGTCCCATCGTAACAAACCCACGTGTTCCCTCCCTAGTCTTCGGATCTGTGCTAGAGCATTCAACTGTGGGCAGTGCTTGTAGCTAACCCAGAAACTCTGGCTGTGATAGGTGAATATAGATAAGGGGGCGTGGCATTCCTATCACAGCCCAGAGCGCTCCTAGGTTAAATTTTAACGATAAAATCTGACGTTCCGAAAAGTGACTTTTCGCAATCTTTCGCTGGCGAAAATAACGAAACGGGAGAGAAATAATATGCCAATTTGATACAGTTTGACCGACCTGAGCTTCTTTCACCATGTACCATCTTTCATGACTGTTTTGATGCTGACAAAATGTGATCAAACGTGTGGGAAAAACATTGACTGATTCTCCCGTTTTGGCGCGTTTCTGACATGTTGTAAGAATATGACAGTAGTAGGTAAAACACGGGACGAGTATCGTTTTCCAGGGAGGTAACTCTTGGTGCCCTTTTTTCCAGGTTAAAGGTATAGGGAACTCCCCGTCATCTCCCCAAGAGTTCCGCCAGGGGAGGGAGTTCCGCCAGGGGGCGCCACCAGCTCAAGGTCACTATAGTTCCGGCAAAGGGCCCCTGGGCATGTATTCTTCCGCGGTGATGCGGTCTGGTGGTGATGCGGTCGCTGGAAAAAGCTTCCGCGGAGAAAAAGTAGTCCCCAGACTTCAAATACGCTGCATGGTCCGATTGCGTCGAGTGAGGTATCAAAGTGAAGCATTCGTGAAGGGACATCCAGTCATGGGTGGGTGTATGTAAAATTAGGATTTTTTCCCGAAACTATAAAAAGCGGAACACGGACTTTACCCCAGAAATAGGGGAAAACACCTATCAACCCTAGCCAAAAGGGCTAATATCGGTCCCCGGGCTTATTGGGACCTGCCTATCAAGTCAATGGGGTGGGTGCATGCAAAATTAGGATTTTCCCCCGAAACTATAAAAAGCGGAACACGGACTTTACCCCTAAAATAGGGGAAAACCCCTATCAACCCTAGCCAAAAGGGCTAATATCGGTCCCCGGGCTTATCGGGGCCTGCCTATCAAGTCAATGGGGTGGGTGCATGTAAAATTAGGATTTTTTCCCGAAACTATAAAAAGCGGAACACGGACTTTACCCCTACAATAGGGGTCTGTATTATACAATATAAGTGAAAATGCCTATATGGGGTATGGGGATGGTCAATTTTTTTCGTGGGCTTTACTATGGCTTGTGGGGTCTCGTTTTTCTCGTCTCGCCAAGAAAATGACAATGGGAAGGGTCCCGGAGCGAATCGGTGAAATTTTTGGAAAAGTCGCCGAGGTCTGTATATAGGCTCATACTGGCTATATGGAGGGAGGGGTGGTCAATTTTTTTTGTGGGCTTTGATATGGGTTGTGGGGTCTCGTTTTTCTCGTCTTGCCAAGAAAATCACAATGGGAAGGGTCCCGCAGCGAATCGGTGAAATTTTTGGGAAAAGTCACCGAGGTCTGTATATAGTCCATAGGCTGGCTATGGGAGGGATAGGTCCACCCTGGGAAATTCACACACGTTCATTGTGATATGGGTTGTGGGGTCTTGTTTTTCACGTCTCGTCATTTAGAACACGATGGGAAGGGTCTCGGAGCGCAAATTTTTGGAAAAGTACCATATAGCCCATATAGTTCCATACTGGCTATGGGGATATAGGTTCAACCTGGGAAATTCACACACGTTCATTGTGATATGGGTTGTGGGGTCTTGTTTTTCTCGTCTCGTCATTTAGAACACGATGGGAAGGGTCCCGGAGCGAAACGGTGAAATTTTTCGAAAAAGTCCACCGAGGTCTGTGTATAGGCATATAGGCTGGCTATGGGAGGGATAGGTCCATCCTGGGAAATTCACACACGTTCATTGTGAAATGGGTTGTTTGGTCTTGTTTTTCACGTCTCGTCATTTAGAACACGATGGGAAGGGTCCCGGAGCGAAACGGTGAAATTTTTGGAAAAGTACCATATAGCTCTGTACTGGCTATGGGAGGGATAGGTCCAACCCGGGAAATTCACACACGTTCATTGTGGTATGGGTTGTGGGGTCTTGTTTTTCTCGTCTCGTCATTTAGAACACGATGGGAAGGGTTTCGGAGCGAAACGGTGAAATTTTTGGAAAAAGTCACCGAGGCCTGGGTAAGCCCATAGGCCTATACTGCATATGGCTATGGGGTATAGGCCCATACGGGGTGGACATTTTGGGGTCTAGGTGAGCCCCTAATGATCCTATGGTGTCGTATGAGGTCTTATTTTGAAGCTCTCGTGGAGGAGCATCCGACTGCACTAATGGTTCGTCCGTTTTCAATATTTTGCGCATGCGCAGTCTGGCCGTAGTATAGAAAGCAGGCCTTTTGGGTGGTATGTGGGTGTGTGTTTGGGGTAGAGATGGACCGCTATGGGTCCGAATGGGTCGTGGAAGGTGTCAAAGTGAAACTTGTGTGGGGTAGAGTCAGAATGGCGTGTTTTTAAATGCAAGTCGCGTCAATCTGCGCATGCGCAGTTGGTTGTAGTAAGTAAAGTGGCCATTTTGGGGCAGTGCAGGATGATATTTGGGGTAGAGCGGGACCATCCTTGGTCCGAATGCGTCGTGGGAGGTGTCATGTTGTAGCTCTCGGGGTGTACAGCCCGATTTGAGGCATGTCCGCAGCATCTGTGACGTCATTGGTGACGTCATCAGTACGAGTAGTAGCGAAAGCGGGTATTTTGGGGCAGTGAAGGAAGGTATTTGGTGTAGAGATGGACCATCCTTGGTACGAATGCGTCGTGTGAGGTGTCATCTTGTAGCAATGCCCGCCAACACCAAGCTCAATGCTTCAACGCCCTGGTGAAATAGCTCAGAAGCTCTGATTTTCTAGATATTCCATGGAATTGTCACTCATTCTTCGAAATGCAGTGACGTCCGTCATTACGCCTTAACAGACCGGAGAGAGTACAACAACAACAACAAGGATGAGACATGAGAGAACAACAACAACAAGAAGTTTTTTCATATAGTTTATTCTCCCCAATGTTACATCATACCCACGCTGGGGGAGCCGCGGTGGGTATATTTACAATTCAAGAAGACTTGTCCAATCAGAGGCCACCATTTGCATCTGTCATATTCGTTCCTGTCGGTTAGATGTATTCTTGTCCAATCAGAAGTCTCCATTTCAGAAAGTTCCATCTTCGGCCATGTTCGCTTTGAACCGTTTATTCTAATCATCGTCGGGCAGCCCAGGATACCGTTGAGGCAACATATCCTCAGATAGTTGTTTGTGCATTCTGAGTATCTATCAGTGCATGGGTGAATACATTCACCCGATGGGAATATTCCGTAGTTTGGTCACGAAGAACGTAACATTGGTCACCCTCTCCACTGTCCACTTGGTGTTGGGGCGTTGTTGTTGGGCCCATTCCAAGGGATCCACGGTGTCCAGTTTCTCCAGCATCGTCTCTAGCGACGCCCGGTTAATGATGGTAAACGGTTGGTCAAATACCCGGATGTTACTGCTCGGGTAAAAGTATCGGACTTGATCTGTCTCCTTATGCTGCAGTACATAACCAAACGCCAGATTTAATTTGAAGGACGTAGCTTGGTCATTGAAGATGGCTTCCGCGTAGTTGCGTAGACGGGTGAGGTCAGTCAGTCGGAAATTGTAGATATCTTGAATAGGGCGATGACGGTGGAAACAGTGCCGTATCATGGACCAATGGCGACGATAGATGTCACTCACTGGATGCGCGTCCTGTAAGAGATCGCTGGGAACATTCACCGCATCTTCCAGAAAATGTTCGTTGTTGTCAGGCGTATGACTGGGAACAGTAATGCTAGGGACCGGCTGGATATCTAGGCTCTTCTGAACTGTGGGTATAGGCGGGCTCTCCGTGATCGCATCACCAGTGGCATTCGTCTCCCCAGGCTCATCTTCACTAGGTCTGACCCTCATGGGTGCCTCTTTAGTGGAAAGTTGTCGCTCATACCGTGGTGATGGACTATGAATCAAACGTTGGTGCTGTCTTAACTGACGACTGGGTCGTTTGAAGAGTTGACCACAACCGTTACATTGTTCCGTCGCGCCCTCGTGGAATGAGCGTTCGTGGCGCAGTAAATGATCCTCCCGATTGAATGACCGTGCGCAGGTTGTACAAGTATACCGAGCATCGTTGTGGGTGGAGGCCTCGTGGCGTCCTAAATTATCTAGACGAGTAAACAGCTTCTGGCAAGTTGTGCAAGAGAACATATCGGCTGTGGATCTGGAAATGATGAATGCCGTAAAAATTCTCACTTTTATACGTTTTTCCGTGACATTCGTGTCTTTTCGGCAACCTCCGTGTCTTTTCGGTGACGTCCGTGACTCTTCGGGCACCTCCGTGTCTTTTCGGTGACGTCCGTGACTCTTCGGGCACCTCCGTGTCTCGTCGGTAGCCTCCGTCACATCTTCGGTCACCTCCGTGTCTCTTCGGTGACCTCCGTGACATATTCGGTAACCTCCATGTCTCTTCGGGCACCTCCGTGACATCTTCGGTCACCTCCGTGTCTCTTCGGTCACCTCCGTAACTACTCGGATGTTCCCGTGTAAACCCGGATGGATCTCCGTGTCTCTTCGGTGACCTACGTGACATCTTCGGCCACCTCCGTGTCTCTTCGGTCACCTCCGTGACATCTTCGGTCACCTCCGTACCGTCAACGATCAGCATGTAGACATATAGAGTATGTACGGCATGTTATGGTATTCATCAGTGCATGAGTGACGCATTCAGCTGATGGGGGTGGTCGGTCAGCTTGGTAACGAAAAACGTGACATTGGTCACCCTCTCTACGACCCATTGTGAGTTGGGGCGTTGTTGTTGGGTCCATTCCAAGGGATCCACGCTGTCCAGTTTCTCCAGCATTGCCTCTAGCGACGCCCGGTTAATGATGGTAAACGGTTGATCAAATACCCGGATGTTACTGCTCGGGTAAAAATATCGGGCTTGGTCTGTGTCCTTATGCTGCAGCACATAACCAAACGCCAGATTCAACTTGAAGGCCGTAGTTTGATCGTTGAAGATGGCTTCCACGTAGCTGCGTAGACGGACGAGGTCGGTCAGTCGGAAATTGTAGATATCTTGAATAGGGCGATGACGGTAGAAAGAGTGCCGGATCATGGGCCAATGGCGCCGATAGATGTCACTCACTGGATGGTCTTCGTGTAACAGATCGCTAGGAACATTTATGGGTTCGTCCACGAAGTGTACTTTGCCCTCCACGTCGTACAAAATCTGGCCCAAGGTCTTGTCGTCGGAATTTGACTGTTGAATTAGGGTGACATCATCATCGGCCCTCGTGCGATGGGTGGGAGTTCCCCCTGTCTCGATATTGATGCCTACGGGCTCTTCTACCTGCAAACGTGGCTGCGGAACAGGGTGTCGTGTGCGTTGGTGTCGCAACAACTGACTGGTCAGTTTGAAAAGCCGACCACATTCTTCGCATGGACGCTTGGGTACTTCATGGCGTGCACGTGTGTGGCGCTGTAAATGATCCGGGCGCTGAAACGACAGTGTACATATCATACAGCTATACCGGGCGGTTCCTTCGTGCTTGGTAGCCTCATGGCGGCGCAAGTCGTGCATACGAGTGAATGATTTCGAGCACGTAGTACAAGTGAACATCTTGGTGGTTGACAGAGTGTCTGATGAAACGGCCAGGCCGCTTCCCTTTTATAGCACGCTAGCCGGTGATCTATTTTTAGCACACTCTACCCCAAGTTGAGGATCGATGTTCGGGCACCTCCGTGTCTCTTCGGTGATCCCCGTGACATCTTCGGTGACCTCCGTGTCTCTTCGGGCACCTCCGTGACGTCTTCGGTGACCTCCGTGACATCTTCGGGCACCTCCGTGTCTCTTCGGCCACCTCCGTGTCTTTCCGTGAAGTGACCGTAGAGACTCGGAAGTGAACGACATTGTGGGAAAAACCCCACAGACAGGTCAGTACATGTGCTATCATGTTCACACTCCGTCACCGAAAAGACACGGACTGAAGATGGCGGACCTCGCCCGGTGGTGGTGGTGGTGGGAGCTCCCGTGTGGCAGAGCTCTTGGATCGGAGCTCTTGGAGCTCAAAGCGTGTGGAGCTCAGAGCTCGGAAGTGACATTTGCATATGACCTCTGTGAGGTCACTTCCGCTTCCGTTCACGTGACCGGAACTGACCTTTGACCCCGGCGCGCGCTAACAATACCGGATAAAATTGCGCGCCGGGGTCAAAGGTCAGTTCCGGTCACGTGAACGGAAGCGGAAGTGACCTCGCAGAGGTCATATGCAAATGTCACTTCCGAGCTCTGAACTCCACACGCTTTGAGCTCCAAGAGCTCCGATCCAAGAGCTCTGCCACACGGGAGCTCCCACCACCACCACCACCCCCATCTTCAGTCCGAGTCTTTTCGGTGACGGAGTGTGAACATGATAGCACATGTACTGACCTGTCTGTGGGGTTTTTCCCGCAATGTCGTTCACTTCCGAGTCTCTTCGGTCACTTCCCGAAAAGACACGGAGGTGGCCGAAGAGACACGGAGGTCACCGAAGATGTCACGGAGATCACCGAAGAGACACGGAGGTGCCCGAACATGATACCAGCTAGCGTGCTATAAAAGGGAAGCGGCCTGGCCGTTTCATCAGACACTCTGTCAACCACCAAGATGTTCACTTGTACTACGTGCTCGAAATCATTCACTCGTCTGCACGACTTGCGCCGCCATGAGGCTACACACGAAGGAACCGTCCGGTATAGCTGTACGATATGTACACTGTCGTTTCAGCGCCCGGATCATTTACAGCGCCACACACGTGCACGCCATGAAGTACCCAAGCGTCCATGCGAAGAATGTGGTCGGCTTTTCAAACTGACCAGTCAGTTGCTGCGACACCAACGCACACGACACCCTGTTCCGCAGCCACGTTTGCAGGTAGAAGAGCCCGTAGGCATCAATATCGAAACAGGGGGAACTCCCACCCATCGCACGAGGGCCGATGATGATGTCGCCCTAATTCAACAGCCAAATTCCGACGACAAGACCTTGGGCCAGATTTTGTACGACGTGGAGGGCAAAGTACACTTCGTGGACGAACCCATAAATGTTC
Source organism: Hanleya hanleyi (assembly GCA_036873755.1). NCBI lineage: Eukaryota > Metazoa > Mollusca > Polyplacophora > Lepidopleurida > Hanleyidae > Hanleya > Hanleya hanleyi. The sequence goes on from JAVTVY010055133.1 coordinate 184,710, forward strand.
CTAGCGATCTGTTACACGAAGACCATCCAATGAGTGACATCTATCGGCGCCATTGGCCCATGATCCGGCACTGTTTCTACCGTCATCGCCCTATTCAAGATATCTACAATTTCCGACGGACCCGTCTACGCAGCTACGTGGAAGCCATCTTCAACGATCAAACTACGGCCTTCAAGTTGAATCTGGCGTTTGGTTATGTGCTACAGCATAAGGACACAGACCAAGCCCGATATTTTTACCCGAGCAGTAACATCCGGGTATTTGACCAACCGTTTACCATCATTAACCGGGCGTCGCTAGAGGCGATGCTGGAGAAACTGGACAACGTGGATCCCTTGGAATGGGCCCAACAACAACGCCCCAACACACAATGGGTCGTAGAGAGGGTGACCAATGCCACGGTTTTCGTTACCATGCTGACCGACCCCCCCCATCGGCTGAATGCGTCACTCATGCACTGATGAATACCATAACATGCCGTACATACTCTATATGTCTACATGCTGATCGTTGACAGTACGGAGGTGACCGAAGAGACACGGAGGTGACCGAAGATGTCACGGGGGTCACCGAAGAGACACGGAGATCCATCCGGGTTTACACGGGAACAGCCGGGTAGTTACGGAGGTGACCGAAGAGACACGGAGGTGACCGAAGATGTCACGGAGGTGCCCGAAGAGATACGGAGGTTACCGAAGATGTCACGGCTCGGCCCTCGACTTGGGGATAGTTGAACTGAGTGTGCTAAAAATAGATCACCAGCTAGCGTGCTATAAAAGGGAAGCGGCCTGGCCGTTTCATCAGACACTCTGTCAACCACCAAGATGTTCACTTGCACAACTTGCCAGAAGCAGTTTACTCGTCTGCACGACTTGGGCCGCCATGAGGCCACCAAGCACGACGGAACCACCCGGTATAGCTGCACGAGATGTGGGAAACTATTTATTCGCCAGGACAGTCTACGGTGTCATGAACGGACAGTGCATGGGGCACCCAAGCATCTATGCGAGGAATGTGGTCGACTTTTCAAACTGCCCAGTCTGTTGCTGCGACACCAACGTACACAACACCCTGATCCGCAGCCAAGTTTGCAGGTAGAGGAGCCCGTAGGCAACAGTATCGAGACAGCGGGAACTCCCACCCACCGCACGAAGGCCGATGATGATGATGTCGCCCTAATTCAACAGTCAAATTCCGACGACAAGACTTTGGGTCAGAATTTGTACGACGTGGAGAGCAAAGTACACTTCGCGGATGAACCCATAAATGTTCCTAGCGATCTGTTACACGAAAACCATCCAGTGAGTGACATCTATCGGCGCCATTGGTCCATGATACGGCACTGTTTCCACCGTCATCGCCCTATACAAGATATCTACAATTTCCGACTGACCGACCTCGCCCGTTTACGCAGCTACGTGGAAGCCATCTTCAACGATCAAACTACGTCCTTCAAATTAAATCTGGCGTTTGGTTATGTGCTGCAGCATAAGGTGACAGACCAAGTCCGATACTTTTACCCGAGCAGTAACATCCGGGTATTTGACCAATCGTTTACCATCACGGATAGGGTGTCGCTAGAGACGATGCTGGAGAAACTGGACACCGTGGATGCCTTGGAATGGGCCCAACAACAACGTCCCGACACCAAGTGGACAGTGGAGAGTATGACCAATGTCACGTTTTTCGTTACCAAGCTGACCGACCACCCCATCGGCTGAATGCTTCACCCATGCACTGATGAATGCCATAACATACATACGTACATACCCTATATGTCTAAATGCTGATCGTTGAATAGAGCTCAGTAAACACTTGTTCCTAATGTGACGGTGCGTTAAATAATAAAGCATGGTGTTTTATATTTCAATTTGTTTTGTTGCGAACATACTAAACCTACCCAGGGCGGCTCCCCCAGCCTGGGCATGATGTAACATTGGGGATAATAAACTGTATGAACATTGCTGAACTTGTTGTTATTCAAGACAACCGCTATCCGATTGTATAATACAGCGGAGCTCCGAGCTCCGGAGTTCCGACCCGCGTGAGCTATCACCACCACCGGGCGTTGACGCCCGTCAACGCCCGGTGGTGGTGGTGGTGGTGGTGGTGTGTGGTTGTGTGTGGTGGTGGTATTGGTGGTGGTGTGGTGGTGGTGGTGTGTGGTGGTGGTGTGTGGTAGTATGTGAGTGTGTGGTGGTATTATTGATTGGTGACGTCACAGATGACGCGAACATCCCTCAAATGGGGATGTACACAATGAAAGCTACAAGATGACACCTCCCACGAAACAATCGGACCAAGGATGGTCCCTCTCTACTCCAAATACCTTCCTGCACTTTCCTAAAATGCCCACTTTCGCTACTGCTCGTACTGATGACGTCACCGATGACGTCACAGATAACGGGAACATCCCTCAGCTGGGGCAGTACACCCAGAGAGCTACAAAATAACACCTCCCACGACCAAGGATGGTCCCTCTCTACCCCAAGCACACCTCCACGCACCCCCAAAATGGCCACTTTACTAACTACACCCAACTGCGCATGCGCAGGTTGACGCGACTTGCACTAAAAACACGCCAGTCTGACTCTACCCCACACAAGCTTCACTTTGACACCTCCCACGACCCATTTGGACCCATAGTGGTCCATCTTTACCCCAACCACACCCCCACATACCCCCAACATGCCTGCTTTCTATACTACGGCCAGACTGCGCATGCGCAGAATATTGAAAACGGACGAACCATTAGCCCAGTCGGATGCTTCTCCACGAGAGCTTCAAAATAAGACCTCATGCGACACCATAGGATCATAAGGGGCTCACCTAGACCCCAAAACGTCCACCCAGTATGGACCTATACACCCATAGCCAGTATGGGGCTATATGGATCTATCCAGGCCTCGCTGAATTTTTTTCAAAAATTTCACCGTTTCGCTCCGGGACCCTTCCCATTGTGTTCTAAATGACGAGACGTGAAAAACAAGACCAAACAACCCATATCACAATGAACGTGTGTGAATTTCGCAGGATGGACCTATACCCCCATAGCCAGTATGGAGCTATATGGGCTATATGGTACTTTTCCAAAACTTTCACCGTTTCGCTCCGGGACCCTTCCCATCGTGTTCTAAATGACGAGACGTGAAAAACAAGACCAAACAACACATATCACAATGAACGTGTGTGAATTTTCCAGGATGGACCTATACCCCCCATAGCCAGCCTATAGGCCTATATACAGACCTCGGTGACTTTTTCCAAAAATTTCACCGCTTCGCTCCGGGACCCCTCCCATCGTGTTCTAAATGACGAGACGTGAAAAACAAGACCAAACAACACATATCACAATGAACGTGTGTGAATTTTCCAGGATGGACCTATACCCCCCATAGCCAGCCTATAGGCCTATATACAGACCTCGGTGACTTTTTCCAAAAATTTCACCGCTTCGCTCCGGGACCCCTCCCATCGTGTTCTAAATGACGAGACGTGAAAAACAAGACCAAACAACACATATCACAATGAACGTGTGTGAATTTTCCAGGATGGACCTATACCCCCCATAGCCAGCCTATAGGCCTATATACAGACCTCGGTGACTTTTTCCAAAAATTTCACCGCTTCGCTCCGGGACCCCTCCCATCGTGTTCTAAATGACGAGACGTGAAAAACAAGACCAAACAACACATATCACAATGAACGTGTGTGAATTTTCCAGGATGGACCTATACCCCCCATAGCCAGCCTATAGGCCTATATACAGACCTCGGTGACTTTTTCCAAAAATTTCACCGCTTCGCTCCGGGACCCCTCCCATCGTGTTTTTCTTGGCGAGACGAGAAAAACGAGACCCCACAACCCATAGTAAAGCCCACGAAAAAAATGACCATCCCCATACCCCATACAGGCATTTCCCCGTATATTGTATAATACAGACCCCTATTGTAGGGGTAAAGTCCGAGTTCCGCTTTTTATAGTTTCGGAGAAAAATCCTAATTTTACATGCACCCACCCCATTGACTTAATAGGCAGGCCCCGATAAGCCAGGAGACCGATATTAGCCCTTTTGGCTAGAGGTGATAGGGGTTTTCCCCTATTTTAGGGGTAAAGTCCGTTTTCCGCTTCTTATATTTCCGGGGAAAATGCTAATTTTACATGCAACCACCCCATTGACTTGATAGGCAGGCCCCGATAAGCCCGGAGACCGATATTAGCCGTTTTGACTAGGGTTGATAGGGGTTTCCCCCCTATTTTAGGGGTAATTCCGTGTTCCGCTTTTTATATTTTCGGGGGAAAATCCTAATTTTACATCCACCCACTCCATTGACTTGATAGGCAGGTCCCAATAAACCCGGGGACCGATATTAGCCCTTTTGACTAGGGTTGATAGGGTTTTCCCCTATTTTAGGGGTAAAGTCCGTGTTCCGCTTTTTATAGTTTCGGGAAAAAATCCTAATTTTACATGCACCCACCCCATTGACTTGATAGGCAGGCCCCGATAAGCCCGGGGACCGATATTAGCCCTTTTGGCTAGAGGTGATAGGGGTTTTCCCTTATTTTAGGGGTAAAGTCCGTGTTCCGCTTTTTATAGTTTCGGGAACAAATCCTAATTTTACATGCACCCACCCCATTGACTTGATAGGCAGGTCCCAATACGCCCGGGGACCGATATTAGCCATCTTGGCTAGAGGTGATAGGGGTTTTCCCCTATTTTAGGGGTACAGTCCGTGTTCCGCTTTTTATATTTTCGGGAACAAATCCTAATTTTACATGCACCCACCCATGACTGGATGCCCCTTCACGAATGCTTCACTTTGATACCTCACTCGACCCCATCGGACCATGCAGCGTATTTGAAGTCTGGGGACTACTTTTTCTCCGCGGAGGCAGACCGCATCACCACCAGACCGCATCACCGCGGAGGAATACACACGCCCGATTCACCCAGACCGGAAGTGACGTCATACATGACGTCACACTTGCGCAGAACACCGCCACAAAATCTCATACCTTGAACTGGAGTTACCTCCCTTACCATAATTTTGAGGGTTCCCGATTTGCCATTTCTAGCCATTGAACATAGGCAAATAACCTGCGCCACTTTCGTGCGCCCGAAAAAAGAGAGTCGAAACCCTCTTTCTATACTACTAATATAGTTCAATGATTGCCTGGCATTGGCATACAAAAAAGAAAAAATTTTGAACAAACATTTTCATCATATTATATCTTGTTCGAAACCTGGGAGTATCGTCTTTGAAACCCCTCAGGCGATAATAAGTATATTTTGGCTTCGTCCACGTTCATGACAGTGTTGTTATCAGCTTGGAACTGTTAAAAATACCGAACAGAGAGAGTTAATGACAGATAACTCTGGCTTGCCGCTTGATCAATGGAGCCGAGGTGCGTTTTGGTCATTTCAATGTTAATGACTTTTGTTACGTCACTTCCGGTAAGAGATCGAGTTCGAGGCACCGTGGTCGAAGGTTATCGAGTGCACTTCCGGTCACTTCGGTGTGGAATACATTGAGAGTTATACAGACGTGGGGATTCCCCGTAACGTCGAAATTTTGGGGCCAACAAGTCTCAACAGGCTCTGAGGGCAAAGCATGTGTAGGGCAGTGAATGCGATTAAAGTTATACATATAGTCTTTAGATGGGCTAAGCTGTATAGGCCTAATTGTCCGTGGTACATGGTACAAAACCTTTCAGAGAAGGATACCGGTACCACAGAAGAATCCTCACGCGTGTATAACGCGAAATGCATTCAAAACCCACGTAACCGGAAATGCACTCAATGACCTTTGACCTCGGTTCCTCGACTTGACTGTTTACCGGAAGTGGCGTCACAAAAGATCAGTAACACTGAAATGACTGAAAGGCATCTCGGCGTCCACTGATCAAGGGGCAAGCTAGAGTTATCCGCCCGTAAATGGGCACGGAGATGCGTTTTTATTACCACTCGTGGTTAATCAGATTGGAGGTGAATTGTGTTTATATGATGTGATTTTATAATTATATGCCCCGTGATAGTTTTTGAGATGTGTGGCAAGAAGCAAAATATACAATCCAATACAGCAGTTTTTATGCGCAATGGCCTTTGCGATGTATGCAGACATATTTATCAAGTTCTTTTATCACCTATAATAAACACCCGGTTGTCCTTTGTGAAAAAAGTACAGACTGCTAATTGTATTTAGACTGGTACAGAAAATACCATCACGAGTGTACAACGTGTTGTGGATTGTTGGGGCCAACATCTACAGGTATTTGGCCAGATTCTAGGAAATTTGAGCTGCAGTCCATTTTGGGGTCCGATGAGAATCATAAATAATAGACAATTCAAATTGATGGGTCGGAATTTCAAACAAGCGTTTCAGACTAATTCGACAGCCTCACCGGTCAATAAGTCCGCTATGAGACCATAGCATTTCTGAACCTGTATATTGCACACATTTGTGAAAAGGCAAAACTAATGTAGACGGTTATCCGAACATATAATTGGTCGGTACAGGGTAGGGATCTATAATATATAATTATTTTGTCTGGAAATCTACCATACTGTGAATCTGACAACCGGGAAATCCCCTTCTATATATACTGCACCTATAGGCATAATAGCGAACGTCTCAGTTCAGTTATTTCTTATAATGGAAATATGTGAAACAACTTATATTGAATGTTTTGCCCAACAGGATATTTTAGTCGGTGGGGAATGCCCCTCTATATTGAACACGGTGTTGAACGCAAAAGTGACACCGCGTATGTTCTCATTAAATAGGCTTACTGTATTTTGCGAAACGAAACGAGAATTCGTTGAAGAATTATCTGAAGATAGCTGTACGAGCCCGCTTATTCGATTTAGATGAACTCCATCATAAAGGCCTATTTATATCCAGAACTCTATTTGGCAGCTATCCATGCCAGAGAAAATGACGTTTTGACCTGCAAAATGGCTCGATGAGTACGGTATTACATTCAATAGACTGGCGAACTTCATCAACCCTGGCAGCAACTCCATGAACTTATAGGCATTTTAACCTTGCTTGCACCAATATTATCAAATAGAACAAGAAAAATAATATATTGATAAAAAAAAATGTATAACTGACGAAGCTCGCACATTAAACTTAAAATTAAAATTAAATTGCACATTAACCATTAAACTTCCTTAGGTATTTCCTGGTCCGAAGGACGGGTTATTCGTTCGTGTCGATATACCGTATTCGCCAGTTTCAAGTTATGATCACGCGGTACTTGAAATAAACAATGCCAAGGCAAGACAAATTAACATGGGAGTTCACGGGAAGTATAGTTGAAATACTATTTTCCCTGAAAAAGATTAGATATTTTATGAATAGATAAGAATGAATTGGTTTCGTATCAATATTCCCTCTGATATATATAGGTGATTTGGCAGTTTCACTCAATTAAATTCCTTCAATTTGAAAGAAAACTGAATCTCAGCAAATCGCGTTGATAGACGCTCACGATAGATGTGTTCGATATCGAAATTACTCAGATTGTAGGTAAACTGCGTTAATATGATGTGATTATATAATTAGATGCCCTGTGATAGTTTAGAGCTGTGTTGCAGGAACAAAAATGTGAACTAATTGAGAAAAACAAATCACTACAGCTGTTTTTGTTATCCACAATGCCATTAGATTAAATTAAGTGATGTGCATGTGTGCGATGTATGTAGGCATACTTATCAAGTGTTGTTATCACGTATATAATTAGACACCAGGTTGTCATTTGTGTTTGAAAGTATAGAACTGCATATAGATGAATATTATACAGGCACAGACAGATTTGCCTGCAATTTGTATACAGAAATGGCACAGAAATTACCACCACGAGTGTAAATCGTGCTGTGAACTTTTGGGGTCAATATGTACATGTATTTGACCAGATTCTAGGAAATTTACCCTGCAATCCATTTTGGGATAAATAATATGCAATTTACATTTATAGGTCGAAATTTCAAGCGAGCGGCATAGAGACTAATTCGTGGGTCGGGCTCCGGTAAATTCCTAGAATTGTCACACACCGCTGGCATTTAACAATCCATTTTTTTCTCATTTCGTGAGAACATTGCCGTTCAGTCCACTATGACACCATACTATTTTTAAACACATATAAATAGATATATTTTACCTATACATTTGTGAAAAGGAAAGACTAAAATTGATGTGGTTATCCGAACCCATAATTAATCGTTACAATATGCCAAATATAATTATTTCTTCTGGAAATCTTCCATGCTGCAGCTACATATAGTCAACTGGGAAATCTCCTTGACCCGTAAACATGATATTATTTCTAATAGTGGAAATTGTTGAATCAACCTGTGCTGACTGGTTCACCTGATGGAATATTTAGTCAGTGGGAATGCCCCTCTATATTTTAACTCTATAGTAAAACTCAAAACTGACATCGCGTAAATATGCTACACAGTATAAAAAAACCTATAACTAATCTCCATCTCTACCGGTATGTTAAAGTTATTGTATTAGCGAAAAGGATCAGTTCTGTCGTGAAAACACTGCATATCAAAATTCTACAAAAATGACCTGACCCAATTGTAACAGTTTCTGAACATTTCTAGCCAGTTTACTCAACGTTCACAGTAGTATATACAACGTATCTTAGGTCATATTTTAGGGGCAGATAACTGTTTTTGAACAATTGATTGAAGAGGTCACGGGGAGGTCACAGAGGTCAAGTTCACTATAATTCCGGACGTGATCGGAAGTGTCCTTTGGGGCATGTATTCCTCCGCGGTGATGCGGTTGGGCGTGATGCGGTCGCCCGAAACTTCAAATACGCGAGTTATCTGGACAATCTCCGCCAATGTTCGGCAATGTCCGGTCATCTCCGGCAATGTCCGGCGATCTCCGGGAGAATATAAGGGTCAATAAGCCTTTATACGCCCTTCCAAAACATCAATGGAATGCACGTCATCAAACAGGATCCCCGACAATACCGCCAGCACTATGCCCAGCATAAATGGCAAGTGAGGAACCCTCAGTTTCTCCACATAGTCATACAGTGACAGAAGGGAAAGCGTACTGGCACGAAAAAATACATGAAACCATGGGAAGTAAGACGTATAGTAATAAAGATAATCTATAGGTGTTATACGATGTTATTATGACGAGTCTAGGATCAGTGCGACCACAGGGTCGAGAGTGTCGTGTCCAGTATATCTCCGCAAAAAAATCAACAAACAAAATAGTGGCACTGCTGTGGGAATTCCCTTTCTGGCATCGATCATGCTGCCATCTTGAGGCAAGGAAGACAACTCGGAATAGGCGAAACCTCTGTGTGCAAAATTCCGGGTGATCTCCCCTGATTCGAACATTTGCATGTTAATCTATATGGGAATGCATGTATAGGATAGGGGTGGTCATTTTTTTCTTGCGGATTTTACTATGGGGTGTGGCATCTTGTTTTCTTCATCTCACCACGTAGAACGCGTTGGGAGGGGCCTCGAGGCCATTGGTTGAATTTTTTTTAAAAAGTCGCTTCGGGCATGCGCATTGGGCAAGTAGCGCTGGTGTGGACGTTTTGGGGTCTAGGTGGGCCCCTAGTGGCCCGATGGCGTCGAATGAGGTTTCAGCGTGAAGCACTCGTGAGGGAGCATCCGACTGCAACTGACATCATTCTGTGCATGCGCAGTGGGCAAAGGAGCACGGGAATGGACGCTTTGGGGTCGAGGCGCGCCCGTAATGGTCCGATTGGGTCATCGGAGGAGTCAAAGCGGAGCGCTCCTCCAGGACGATCAAGTCGTGGGTGGGTGCATGTAAATTAGGATTGGGTTTGAACATAACGAATCCGGAAACACGGACTTTACCCCTAAAATAGGAAAAGCAGGTCTAGAGGAGCTAATATGGCTTCCCAGCGGCTGGAGGCCTGCCGGGAGAGGCAGGATGGGTTAGTGGTTGTGTGTAAAATTAGGATTGGGTTTGAACATATAAAAAAAGCAACACGGACTTTACCCCTAAAATAGGAAAACCAGGTCTAGAGGGGCTAATATGGCTTCCCAGCGGCTCGAGACCTGCCGAGAGAGGCAGGGTGGCTTAGTGGTTGTATGTAAAATTAGGATTGGGTTTGAACATATAAAAAGCGGAACACGGACTTTACACCTAAACCATGGGGAATCAACCAGGGAAGTGGGTATGGTGGCATCTGCAGGGTGGTATGCAAAATTAGGATTTGTCCCAAAAATACAAAAAACGGAACACGGACTTTACACCTAACCCATGGGGAATCATGGATGTTTTGGGGGTTCAGAACATCCCTGGTCCAACGCCTAGCTTAACGCTTCAACGGCCTAGTGATTTAGCCCCGAAGGTCTGATTTTCTAGATATTCCTTGGAATTATCACTAATTCGTCGAAATGCAGTGACGCCTGTCAACGCCCGTCTTAACGCATGGACGCACTAACGATGGTGAGTAAGTGAGTGAGTGTGAGTGATTCCGTGTTCCGCCTTTTATATCATCACACCCAATCCAAAATTTACATACACCCACTAACCCACCCTGCCTCTCTCGGCAGGTCCCGATCCGCTGGGAAGCGATATTAGCTCATGTGGACCAGGGTTTTACCCTATTTTAGGGGTAAAGTCCGTGTTTCCGGATTTTATATGTTCAAACCCAATCCTAATTTTACATGCAACCATCCATGACTTGATCTTCCTGGAGGAGTGCTTCACCTCCAACGACCCATTTGGACTGATAGTGGTCCACCTCGACCCCAAAAGGTCACTTCCCATGCCAATTTGTATTGCCCATGCGCAGAATTACGTCGGTCACATCACATCCATCCAGTTGGACGCGCCCCCTCGAGTGCTTCACGATGACACCTCACTCGACCCAATCAGACCAATTTGGGTCCCCCTAGACCCCAAAACGTCCACCCTAGAAGTCGCTGGGTTCTAATGTAGGGGGAAGATAACTCTTGCTGGGCCGTCACGTGACCGGAAATACCATAATGATGTAAAAATTACCTTATATGACCACTCACTCACTCACTCACTCATCCTCGTTAGTACGTCCATGCGTTAAGACGAGCGTTGACGGGCGTCACTGCATTTCGATGAATTAGTGACAATTCCATGGAATATCTGGAAAATCAGAGATTCAGGGCTAATTCACCAGGGCGTTGAAGCGGTAAACTATGCGTTGGCGGGCGTTACTGTGTTACTGTTGTACCAGGGATCGTCTGGACCCCAAAACATCCATGATTCCTCAAGGTCCCGAAAATACGCTTTTTGTATTTTCGGGACAAATCCTCATTTTACATTCCACCCTGCAGATGCCACCATACCCACTTCTCTGGATGATTCCCCGTGGTTTAGGTGTAAAGTCCGTGTTCCGCTTTTTATATGTTCAAACCCAATCCTAATTTTACATACACCCACTAAGCCACCCTGCCTCTCATGGCAGGCCTCGAGCCGCTGGGAAGCCATATTAGCCCCTCTAGGCCTGCTTTCCCTATTTTAGGGGTAACGTCCGTGTTCCGTTTCTATATAATCAAACCCAATCTTAAATTTACCTATAGCTAAACACGACTTGATCACCCTGGAGGAGCGCTTCACTTTGACACCTCCCACGACCCAATTGGACCACTAGGGGCTCCACCTCGACCCCAAAACGTCCATTCCCATACCACTTTGTCTAATGCGCATGCGCAGAATGACGTCAGTTCCACGTCAGGCCCATCTAGTCGGATGCTCCCTCACGAGTACTTCACACTGATACCTCATTCGACCCAATCGGACCACTGTGGGCTCACCTAGACCCAAAAACGTCCATCCCAGCGCTACTTGCCCAATGCGCATGTGCACAGTGACTTTTAACAAAAAATTCAACCAATGGCATGAAGACCCCTCCCATCGTGTTCTACGTGTTAAGACGAAGAAAACAAGATGCTACGTCTCATAGTAAAATCCACAAGAAAAAAATTACCACCCCTATCCCATACATGCATTCCCGTATAGGTTAGCATGCAAATGTTCGAATCAGGGAAGATCACCAGGAATTAGGCCCACAGAGGTTTCGCCTAGTCCGAGTTGTCCTCCTTGCCTCAAGATGGCAGAACGGGCGATGCCAAAAGGGGAATTTCCACAGCAGCGCCGCCATTTTGTTTGTTGATATTTTGCGGAGATATACTGGACACGACACGCTCGACCCTGTGGTCTCACTGATCTTAGACTCGTCATAATAACATCGTACAACACCTATAGGCTATCTTTATTACTATGAGTCTTACTTCCCATGGTTTCATGTATTTTTTCGTGCCAATACGGTTTCCCTTCTCTCGCTGTATGACTATGTGGAGAAACTGAGGGTACCCCAATTACCATTTATGCTGGACATAGTGTTGGCGTTATTGTCTGGGACCCTGTTTGATGACTTGCATTCCATTGATGCCTTGGAAGAGCGGATAAAGGCTTACTGACCTTTATATTCTCCCGGAGATGGTCGGAGATGACCGGACATTTCCGAACATTGGCGGAGAATATCCCGACAAACCGCGTATTTGAAGTTTCGGGACTACTTTCTGTCCGCGGAGGCTTCTCCCCGCGACCGCATCACCGTCAGACCGCATCACCGCCGAGGAATACATGCACCAAAGGTCATTTCCGGTCACGTGACCGGAAGTGCCGGAACTATAGTGAACTTAACCTGTGTGACCTCCCCGTGACATCAATTAATTGTTTGAACAGAGTTATCTGCCCCTAAAATAAGACCGCACATATGTTTTCTCCACAACTGTCCACCGTCCGCACAGGTCTGGAGTACGGACAATGACGCCCCCCCCCCCCGTCTGATATATTCCTCGCCTGACATATTCTCCCCACCAAATTTTCAGATATTCAAAATGTATATTTATGTAGTTTTGTTTCTTAATATATTTCTTTCAAGAAAATGACCCCCCCCCACAAAAAAATTTAAACTTCTGCATCACCATATCCAATAACATACATACAACCGTTTTTGCCATCAAAATCTGTTACTTGAAAATCCGACCATTTTGATTGGTCAATGGTGATCATATTTCTTGATGGTGCAACTTCAAACATGGAATTTGAGAGACCTCGACTCATGGATCATTCTGCACAATCAGAAAAATGGTGATGGCCCATCCCCATTTGTCGGTGACGAGGCCCTGTCGTCGTCAATTCATCGTCATTTGTTGGTGATGGGCCCTGGTCATCATCAATAAATGGCTATCGCCATCACCATTTAATGTTGATGATGGAATATGGTGATGACCCTAACTCATCATCATTTATTGGTGATACTGTCGTAGTTTTTTGGTGATTGTTTTGACTGTGTATAGGTGTATCAATCATGTGGTTTGTGACCGTATTATTTAAGTTGGAGGTTCAACATGTATCTAGAATCACACGTTATCGCCGCGAGCGCACCGCGTGTCGTGGGTGTTTTTTAAGTAACACGAAAACGGAATTGTTTATCCCAAAATGGTCTCCAATAGAAAGACCTTAGTTCGATAATGTCCACAGCCAGAAAAATGGTGATGGCTCATCAAAAGTTATCGGTGTCCAGGCCCTGTCGTCACCTTTTATTGGTGAGGACAAACGGTGGCGAGGGTATTTCATCGTCATTTATTGGTGATGGGGCTTGGTCATCACCAATCAATGACGATGAGCAAAGACTGTGGATATTAGGTAACCACCAATTAATGGCGATGGCCATGGCCATCACCATATAATGGTGATTATGAAATATGGTGATGGCTCTAACTCATCACCATTTATTGGTGATACTGTAGTCGCCATTTTTCGTGATAGCCATCACCATTGTTTTAATTGGGTGGTGCATGTATGGAAGTTTGTCAGTAACTTGGCGGTGGGCGGTGGTTCTCTCCCGGTACCTCCGGCTTCCTCCAGCTCGAAAACTGGCTGTCACTATATAAGACTTCACGATATTTTCTTATACAAAAGGGAATAAAAGTTATTAGACTTCACTTTCAGAAAATTCTACAAGAAGAAACACATCTCTCTAACCTGAGAAGACATTTGAAAATATATAATAATGACCATAGATGAGAGGCAGGAACAAGTATCATTTGGGTTAGAACATAGTTCTCCCAAATAGGGATGGGGATTAGAATCGATTTAAATGAAAAACCCATATGTTCCAGATGTAGAGAAACTCCTATAATTTTCCGTTTAAGATGGCAGTCACTGGACGAACCGGAAGTCTGGGAATGTCCAGTTTAGAGTTCGTGAAGTGTATACCCATGAATTTAGGAGTTGACGGACGCTGTGATCCCAGTACAAGAAATCTGATAAGAGGGAACGATCTCATGACAGGTCAAATTCGGTATGAGACATTCAGACTTGTTTACCAAATAGTCACGCCACTGCAGCGTGTTTATCTAGTAATAATTGTTCGAACAAGGAAAAGCTCCAAGAGATATCGCAGAGAATTGCCAATACGTTGTACTTTCTAAATATCCCATCGACAAACATCAAATTTGATTAATAGGTTCAATCTCTCAAACATATGGACATTTATCCATCGATCTCAGACCGGATACCCAGGAACTTCAGAGATTGAAGACAAATGTACTTCGAGGTGCCAATAAATCGTAAACCGATGGAGATTGAAAAAGTAGTACAAGCTAGAGACGGGCTATATAAGAGGTTCACCCCCATTGCTAAAACAGAATGCGTCTCAACAGGGTCAGGGCCACATCACGAATGAAAATAAGTCGCTGTTCACAGAGGAATCCATAGTAGCATATAAAGTACACACCTCAGCGCATCCGTGCAGAGATGTAGATGAGAGGGAAAGTGAGGAGGGAAAGTTGAGCGTTAACCGTTGACCCTTGACTGTTGACCGTGTATAGGGGTCACGGAGTCCATTAGGCAGCTTGGGGTGCATGCAGAGAAGTCATGTGAAGATGGCGTCATCTGTGATGTCATCAGTGGTAGAGAAACCCCAGACAAAGATGGATCAGGCGCCTTCATATGCCTGCAGTTCCACCGTCAACGCATTGTAGCTATCCATATGCCCAGGGCTATGGGTCAAGTAGAAGTGAGAGGCGACAGGATACAGTATTTCTCGTCTACATCAGCATTTCCTTGAAGATCTGAAATGCCTCATGCAGGGTCAGCAGATTCTGGGCGCGGCTTTGGGTAGACACATCTGGGTCACCCATCGGTTGACATCCATGAGTATGATAAGATGACAACGCATGCTTTATCGTTGGCGTAGGACTGCATCGATCATGGCCTCGGTTCCAGCTTGGTGTAGTAGCTCGTCGAAATGCCCCGCAGCCTCGTCTTGGCCTTGAACCTCGACTGGGCGTAAAGTTTTCCCTATAATGTCTACATCACTGTCGTCGGGTTCAAAGTTTACATGAATCAATTGCTCATGGAAAATTGGGGAGGTTTGGGTATTGTGGGCTATGTATGACCGACCGTCCAGGCTATTTTTTGTGTTTTTTAGGCCATCTTGGTGTGTCTACATAACATTATGATGTAACCATGATAGTTCTTGTCCACGTTCATCGTCCGTTTGCTCTGGTCCACACCTAAGCGTCTTCGCACAGTCCAGGATACTGTAACGGCAACTGTGATGTCTTCCAACAACAGTTTTCTCATTTTGACCGCATTTTTCAGGGACTTGACGAGCGGTAACTCCATATCCTCTTCCAAGTGACACTTGGTTCACATGATGGACATATAGCTCTTGTGTTCTAGAAGGTACAAGCTATACTGGTCATAGAGGGCCGTTTTCTTTTAATATGAGGACGAATGTGGATGGACGCCTGCTTCCTAGAGTGATTAGTCAACACACCCAGTCGGAGGCCCTCGGGTGCATTATATATATCTGAATACAGATGTTCACGATTATATAAAGGAAGAATATGTCCGTGAGAGGAAAACTTTGAAGACGAATGGGGTGAAATGGCAAGAAAGACTATATTCCAACAATGGAGACTACAGAGACTCTATTCCAACAATAGAGACTACCTCAACAGTGGGAATTTTGTCCACGAGGATTTTGTCTGTGGAGCTTTTGTCAGCTGGGGGCTTTTGTCGCAGATTTCGCAATGGGAACCCAAATAGATATTGTTCGTGGTTAACAAAATGCCTGTTTTGCTAAGATACATGTATATTAAATGATGCCCCAATTACCCTACAAGAAGCAAAAAGCTTTTGTTTGATTTCCATTTTGTCCTTTCCATTTTGTCCTTTTGCCTCTTTGCCAATTAGCCATTTGGGTCGCATGTTATAGTATGGATGTCCCATGTTGATTCATCTCGATTTTCTGTTGTACTGTATTTATATGCGTTTTCACAACGTGTAGCAAAATGCTTCGAATTAATATTAAAACCATCCATTTGTATATGTTTAGCATTTATCTAGAACATCATCATCATGACATTTAGCATCATTGTTTTTATCACGTAAGTGTGCTTCCTGTGTGTATATGTGTATTCAAGTTTAAAAGCAATTCCAGACGTTCTGTTCAGTCAGAAATACACATATACCTTTTTCTGGCTGTTTTATGTCAAATAGCATTACACAATTGACTTATTACCATAACGCCTGGTATCTTTCCACTAATGAATATCTCTGACATTTCAATGGTTCAGTCTCGCGTTAGCCCGATTAGGATGTTTCAACTGCGTTTATCCACTGATAAGCTTGTCGTATTTGCTGAATTAGCACAGTTACTCAGTAAACTATGGAAGCCGGATGCGGTCGCTTGAGTTCCATCGTCCCTACACACGTTTAATTCCCTTGGGTAAAGCAGATCTTACAACCTCCGGTAGCTCTTTGTGGCAACCATACTGAGTACGAAGCTGGAGTTCTGGCATATTCTACTTCTTGTCGATGGGTGAAAAAGTCGAAAGAGCGAGGTTTCGTATCAAACCCTCGTACTTTTGACTTTTGGAACCTGAACAAAAGAGTGAGGTTTCGATAAGAACGCGCGAGGATTGGATACAAAAAAATGCAAGAAGGAGCTCGAACCACCACACTTCCGCATCGAAGAAATGAATCGAAAGTCGAAAGTGCTATTTTCGATCGAAACCTCGCTCTTTCGCCTTTTCTGTTTCAACTTGTAACATGCTCATTCGTATCGAACCATATACACGCCCTTTTCTATCTAACTCGATTTTTTTATGACCGCATCCGTCTTCCATAGTAAACGCTTGTTGATGATCTCAATATTTTGACAACTGTTGTATTACAACCAAAGTGAGGCGGGGGGGGGGGGGGGGAATTTGGCTTAATGTCACACTCAAGGTTTTTTCACTCATATGATGACAGTCAGTTTGGTTGGTGGAGGAAGCCGGAGTACCCGGAGAGAATCACCGCCCGTCGGCAAGTAACTGAAAAACTGGGCTCGAACCCGTGCCGGTTCAGCGGTGTAAAGCTAGCGGTCACCAGCCGCGGTTAAACCCTTTTGTTATTGAAACTATACATATTCATACATCATCAAATATACCGCAAGTCAGGTAACGGTGGCATCAAAGCCTACATGTAAGTCGACTCAGTGGTGTGCAGATAAGGAATTATGTTTTGCAGGAATTCAGGACAAAAGCACCAGCGGACAAAAGCCCCATAACATGTTAGGCAACGAAATTTTGCAATAAACATTGGTTTTATTATACTGTATATTTAACATTGAAGGCAAATACATAACCCAAACAACACTGATTCACAGATTGTCACTTTTAGTTAGATCTAACGCGTAAGCGATAATGGGAGAATTTTAAGAATCGTTCAAAAGAAATCGCAGAACCATCAGTGTACTTCTCTTTTGTCCGCTAACCTTATCACATGCTTGTTGACCACAAATCAGACAGACTTGGGCTTTTGGATGTTGGATTTTTTAATTGAAAAGAAATAGTTCTTTATAATTAACAAATTTTCAGACAATGGCAAAGATTATTTTTATTACTATTTCTTGATCAATGTATTCTTTCAAATGTTCTTTTCATACCAGTGTTTAAATTCAATATATAGATAACCTGAAAAAAACGCTTCAATTTTACGATCATAATCATTGACATGAGACATCTAAACAAATGCTTATTCAAAAGTCATAAAAATAACATCATGTACCCAGACCTTATGTTCACAAAACATGAATTCAAAGTAGATAATTTGAATTTAAAATATTTTGAAAAGTAGACCCAGCTTTTATCGGTTAGTGCTTTTGCCTGCTGAGATTTTGTCTCCTGTGGCCTTTTGTTCGGGTCTCGTTTTTTCAAATTACAAATACGGATTAGACTTATGGAAATCTTACCTTTAACTTCGCCATTCCATACGCATTCTTCGCTGATTCACTCTCTATTCTCTGAAATCAAATGAATTTAGTCCCCATGCATGACGGTTCAGTGGGGATTATATAGTACAAGCTTTTATTGAATGCCTTTACACTAGATGAATTGATGTAAATATTTAGTCCCGTGACACAACATTAAATCATATACAGTACCGTACGGTATACGGGGAAAACCCAGTTTTTTAGAGTGATTGGTATACCGGTGGAGGGACCTAACATGCCCCATGACCGGTGTACAAGAAAAGAATGCCATGAAGGAAAAATGTTCGGCACCTATTGTATTTCTGATTCACAATGTAGAAAGAACAATCACTCTTTCGTTAAAAGAAGTAGGAGGGACATTATTCACTTGAGCATTCTTCTCATTTACTCTCATACATGTAGTCTCATATGGAAGCCGGATGCGGCCACTGTCGTTCTCACGATCTCGCCCTTACATTTCGAAGGAAAGAAACAGGCGACAGAACCTCGCCGTGATGTCGTAGCTTGGTCTCGACACGATATTACGACGAGATTTCGTCGCTGTTAGGTGGCGACACGGGAATTGGTCGCTCCTACATGTACGTTGCAGTTCGATGGCGATGCGAGATTAGGACGCGGTCAGATCGAGATTTAGGTGGAAAACTTGGAAAACTCGAGATTTTGTAAAGATTTGGCGAGAATAGGTCGCGGTTAGGTCGCAATTCGAGTTTGGTCGAAAACGCGAGATTACGAGATTCTCGACCTAACCAAGACCAAATCTCGTGTTGCGACCCAACAGCCACCAAATCTCGCCGAAATCTCGCTTCGCGACCATGCCGCGACGTAACCGCGAGGTAATCTCGCGTTTTTCTTTCCTTCGAAATGAAAGGGCGAGATCGGGAGAACGCGAGTGGCCTCACCCGGCTTCCATAGTGACAGCCCTTTCTCACCGATCCCAAGTTTGCTTGACGTATCCGATTTCCTAATGATCAGATGCATAGCACACACAAAGGAAAAACCCAGCAAGCAATTGGCGCTATACAATATCTGATTTCTTCTTGTATTATTTGTGTTAAAGCTGCACATGCACACACCAGATCGATAGCGGAAAAACAACACAGGCTGACGTTTTGACAGCTTCTGATTTCGGTGTAATATACACTTCGTTCACGCCTGCAGTATGGTTCATCTCGAAACTAAAGTCGAATTTTCAGGAAAGTTGAATTATCCTACCTCCGAGTAGCACATGTTCGTTCGACTGTGGAACATCACCGAGTTTTTTGGAGCTCGATTGAAAGGTCCAGAATTAAACTGTGAATTATCAAATATGTATTCTCTTAAAAATTTTGAGTGATACCTTCACGCGATTAAGTGGAAATTTATCCCGTTCAAATCTGCGTTAATAAGTCAGTCAAGTTTGAGTTAAATTCACTCAAATTTGAGTGATTTATTAACTCAAGATTGAAATCGACCAATTTCCGCTCTTGCTTGAGAGAATCGATCTTTTGAGTTTATAAATCACCAATTGTATATTCACGGTATGTAACGTGATACACTCACGCTGGTTGTTCTACTGGATATCGAGGGAATTCTCTGGATAGTCTCGTTGCTTCGCCAGAATCCGTCATTTTCCTCGAAAATATCGATGAATTACACGAAAATATTTAGGACATCCCCGACGAAATCCCCAAAAATGTTGACGAATGATTCTCCCTGGGGATACTGATTATGGAAATTGATGTTGACTCAATTTATTCGACCTAAAACAGCTTAATGCCGAGATAGCATCGCATCTACGACAAAATTAAAGATATTTTCTCGTCAGTGAGCTCGATGTTCATTTCTGGCAGACTGAATAAAATTATCAGTACCAGTGGAGATGTCACTATGAATTTAGATTGACAATCTTCCGAGGAATAATGCCACCCGTGTTCCTGATTGGATGAAGGGTGAGTGAGTGAGTGAGTGAGTGAGTAGGTCTTAACGTCGTTTTCATCATTTTTCAGTCATATCACGACGGTGCTTACATGTCAAATTATCCTGGACACTGATCGGCCCAGTTAGTACAGCACCCCGTCACCCACCCAAGCTCCATCCTGATATCATCGTACTCTATACGGCTGATACGAACACCTCAGTTAGTTCGTTCTGCTTAGCTAAGAGAAGAAATCGTGCGAAGGGACGATGTACTCTCTAAAATCATTAGATTGAAAATTCAATCTATCAGATTAAAAATAGATATTCGATATTCGATTGAATATTCCATCTATTAGATTAAAAATTTCAATCTATTACATTGAATTTCCTGTCTACAACAGATTCATTATATCGTTTTCAATCTATTAGATTGAATATTTTCAATCCAATAAAAGATTGATAACTAATTTCAATCTGATAAATGGAACAGGTTTGTAACGGGACGACTTTTTAGGTTAGGAGAAAACGGCTAATGCAATGTCACTTCTTCGCCGCGCTTAATGATTCCAAAACGGATTGCTAGGTTCCAGTCTCGGTAAATTTCCGTTCACGTGCATATTATGTGATTCTATTGACTCAGCCTGTATACACTTTCTGTCATGGAAATTTACCGTGAGTGAAGGGGATTTCCGAAAAATCAAGTACTCCGTAGCCATGCTTGTATCTGATTTGGCAAGGTTTCAACACAAAAGAGAATGCACCCTTTCTACAAAATGGTTTATTGTTTATTTTTTGAAACTTGTATTGTTTATGCTATTAACAGACATATATACATAGATTATGTGTTGGATGCTCTTGGGCACAAATCATATGACTCGTCTTTATCTCCTAGACTAATTTGCATATCAAGCGGAGGCAACATTCCTAAATCGGGAGGCCTAAACAACACTGGGCTTTCAAGTATACCAGTTCAGACGTATTTATTTACTATAGTATATTGTTCTTATTATGTAGATCAAACTTGTTCTTTCTCCGCATGAATGCCGAGAAATATTGATTTCAAAACTTTCCCCAGGGAATTCAACGTCGCGAGCTATGTGCTTTATCAGAAGTCCAGTATGGTGGTTTTATTCGTGATCCTCTTGAAATGGAAAACCCTGATTCTTTGTTGCACTTTGATTCATATATATATTTGCGCCAGCCATTTATATCTGTAGCTTATCGAATATACAAACGCATCCACGAATTGGCGAACAAAGGCGATTGGTGATCAGTTATGCAGAATATCTAAAAGGAACAGCGACAGTGAATGTATCTGTTGAAGCTTTTCAGGCACTCCAGCCACAGGCCCCAGTGTCTGGACAGTAGAATTTAAATTCAGTATAATTTAAATAATTTAATTTTTTTTAAGTCATCCTATAATACAGAGAGGAAAAGGTATTGCACGCGCCATATTGGATTTGCCCGCCAAATACGAAAAACAAAGTAAAGTTTTCACATTAAAAACTGTTTAACTGACCGTGTTACTGGTGTCCACTCAATTTTGAAACCTTTGTTATGCCATCTAACCCTACGGGAAATCTCAGATCGCCGTTTTATTGGTATAAATCCATCTCTGAAAACAGTAAACTTACGGCTTCTGTCAGCCGCTCTCTGCCTCGTCTGGGACGTAAATTGCTGTCTACGTCATCGCTTTCGGGGCGCTAAACCCGCACTAAATTATTCGAGCCATCTCATTGGTCAATTATCGGGACTAGTTTTTGCGGGAATGAAATCTTCACGAACCGAGGAAAACATCGTCGTGGACAAGACATAATGATGTCGACTTTGACGGGAGAACAGCGTTATGCCTGCTCGTTGGTGGATCAGGGACATAATGTGGTAATCTTAGGCCAGGCAGGAACCGGTAAAAGCTTCCTTATAAATGAAATTCGACGACGCCTTGAGCGATAGGGGAAGCGAGTGGCCCTTACTGCCAGCACTGGGGTGGCCTCCAAACAGCTGTTCGGAGGGGTGGTGTTACATTCATGGGCAGGCCTGAGAGATGGACGCTACACCAACACTGATTGAAGCTGAGGTGGGCGACTGGTTTCGGGCGCTTGCATTTAGGCCCACTAAAATAAAAGATTGTTTATCATGGGCACATTATTTTTTTACTTTTTATTTTTCTAAACAAAAATGCTGACATCTGAGATATATACCGTATAAATGTGTACACATAAGCTGTTTCTCATCACCGATGGATTGTTTATCATTTAAATTCGAAAATATATGGTTTTATAGCTTGGATATGCCCACACCAGTACACCATATTTTGGAAAAATGTTTTTTTGGTATTACAGTTTTGCATACGCGGGTATTTTTATGAGATGCACGCGGGGAACGACCACTTTCTTTTCTAGTGGGCCTTACTGCTGGCGATTTGGTGCCAAACTCTGAGGGCGCGGGTTCGAATTCTCACGGGACCATTTTACCCACTTTCTAAATGGCATTAACAACCCTTGTAATTCATAAATCTGCCTATGCTGTGAAATTACATTATATATATATACATTTTTGACTGGATCGTCTTGGTTTTATAACAAACATAATGACAAGATGCTTTGAATTTTACAAATTGAAAGGTCCAAATGCAGCCGACGTGTTATTAAACCTACCATATCAATATCTCTGCGTCTTTCGACAATTTTGAAAGCAATTTCGTATTTCCCGCAAAAACTAGTCCCGATAATTGACCAATGAGATGGCTCGAATAATTTAGTGCGGGTTTAGCGCCCCGAAAGCGATGACGTAGACAGCAATTTACGTCCCAGACGAGGCAGAGAGCGGCTGACAGAGCCGTAAGTTTACTGTTTTCAGAGATGGATTTATACCAATAAAACGGCGATCTGAGATTTCCCGTAGGGTTAGATGGCATAACAAAGGTTTCAAAATTGAGTGGACACCAGTAACACGGTCAGTTAAACAGTTTTTAATGTGAAAACTTTACTTTGTTTTTTCGTATTTGGCGGGCAAATCCAATATGGCGCGTGCAATACCTTTTCCTCTCTGTATTATAGGATGACTTTAAAAAAATTAAATTATTTAAATTATACTGAATTTAAATTCTACTGTGCAGACACTGGGGCCTGTGACTCCAGCGTATGACTATTTTCTGGCGATAGTTAGGGGAGACCGGGGCAAGTTGCAACAGGGGTAAGTTGCAACGGGGTCTTTTTAGCGAGCCACAAATACATTTTGGTTCTTTGAGCGCCATCTAGTGGTTGTTTTGTTGGCGAGGAAGGAGCCCGGCAATAAAGTTGTCTGCAACACGAGTTTAGGAATTTTTTCCTTTGACAAACGTGTTTTTGACCACCGTAAGTAAATTTTGCATTTTAAATTCTTTGTGAAACAGCTGTTAGCATGATAACAGAATAATTTCTCGAGATAGGCAGTTGGATGTATATAAGACTGGAGTAGATAGTCCACTTAGCATAATTTACCAACGTCCCTCTAGTTTAACAAGATGGCCGATCTTTCTTCTGTGTCCCGTTGGGGCAAGTTGCAACACGCGAGGAGGGGTAAGTTGCAACAGCATAAACAACTATGTTATATTTCCAACTTTTTATTTTGAAGCAGATCATCAGAGTTTTCACCAGATTGCCGCACTTAAACCTTTTCATGATTCCAATTTTACTTGCTATGGAAATAAACTGATTTTAACGTTTTATTCTACAATTTATTAAAACAGTGGGAATTGCTCTGAGTATGTATTACTTTCTCAAAATTCTGAGTCCAAACGCCAAGAAGAATATAATATATCCATATGCTGATGTTTAGTTGGATTGGTGATACATCTTTTGCGCCTGTTGTTTAATTAATGGTAACATTCCGCATTTCCACTTGGATAATATTTGCATTTCGTGATGCAACTTACCCCGACATGTGATTCAACTTACCCCGCTATGGGGCACGTTGCAACGGCCTGACATGGTTGTGTATAACAGAGAGTCCATCTGAAACTGTTGTAGCTACATCCATAATTATGGAACCTATATGTAGCCTAATAATGTAGGTATGCTACGTCTTAAAGTGAATCCTGTAAACCCACTACTAACTGACATAAGACAGTTGATTACCATATTGAATTCTGTAATGAAATAACTGAATAGCATAATTTTTCCATCTGTACAAGTCCAGATAATCCCTAAATCCTCGCAGAGGGTTTACCTGAACCGTTTTAGTGAAACGGATGAGTTCTCGAGTCGTTGCGTCAATTACATAATCTCGTACATTTCATCCCCGGCGGTTGTTCTGAATCAGCGCGTCGGTATCTGAAGCCTGCGGTTTTCGCTTTGGCACCCGATGTCGATTTCAGCCTAACTTCAAAGGTAGTCTGGCCGGCGATGAAATTCGAACCAGTCAAAACTCGCTGCGAATTGGCCTGATGAGCTGCATCAGTGTACTTAATGTTCGGTTGAAACCCCTCGAGTTATTTATATCCAGAACTGCTATCAGTACCTAACCAAGCCAGTGTATCGATCGTAACCTATCGATTGTTACACTGGCTCGCGAGAATGTAATTTTTCATGTTCATGTGGATGTGAAACATTTATTTTCACAAGTTCCAAAGACTTCTCGATTTAATCATTTGTTTTGGTATTTCAAAATGGAGAACGTTACGTTTCTAATTCATCTCTCGGTCTCGGAATGGTACATGGTGGAATTCCATAAGAAAGTTTCCAAAAATCCTCAACACGTTATATACAAAGGGCGATTCCATAAGGGCCAAGGACCTCTTTTGTATGATAAGTGCATTGTCGAAGTCCGACGTGATAGATCAGCATAGTCTAAGGTGTACTGGGTAAAGCAAGCACAAGTTGCCGATGATATGCCGTATCGAGTAGACTACAACGATGATAATTTATATTCAAGGAGTATATTTGCACAAATAGACGATGCTTCTCATGTCGCCCGTTCTTTGTTTCTCCCTGGACTCCGGAAAGAGTACGAGTGGGTTTATATTCGGACAATAATCAACAACATTTGACGGTGTCATCTAAACGATTTAAATCAAGCTTGTTGTTGTTATAAATTTAAGCATCGAGATGCAGGATATTCAGTACATCAGAATGTCCACAATTTGATCGGAGACGAATCGGATTCTTCGTCGGACACAAAAAACTTAAATACCGGTGACTGAGACTTGCGAGTTGCCTCCAGGGAATATCTGCCGACCACACATGACCGCCATCTTGAATTTAGAGCGGTACTTCCCGCTCACGAAGGACAGTGAGTTTCATCCCAGTTGAGCGAGACTTGTTCCTGGCAGATGTTGGGTTACTTTGCCCGTGCCTCAGTCATTGCTGACAGTTTACGTGCATGTCGACAACGCACACACGAATAAGTGCTATCTAGTAACAGCCTTATGCCCGGGATCTGAACAAATCAATGAGTACTAGTTCTGGATGGATGGATTCTTGTGTGGGATTCCAACCCCTAACCTAGCCAGAAGTTAATGCAGGCGCTCTAAACTATGATACCGGGTACCTTTTCACATGTCAAAGAATCTATACACCTGCACAAAAGATAAGCATCACCCTGTTTTGCCATGGCCATCGTCAAACGCTGATCTGAGTCCCCTTGAGTAGTTGTGAGACATATTGAGAGTCGGAGTGAGATTTAGGAACCCTGCAATGCAGACGAGACAGGAATTGGCCCAAACACTCCATGGGCAATGGGACCGTAGACGGTTGATTACCAGTATGAGGAGAATGTCGTTCGCGTATAAGGAGGGTACACCAGATATTGACAGGTTACTGTAGCTGGGAAATGCACAGGACGATTGTTACGTAAAAACAGTAACAAAGAATTGAAACAGATTCCAGGTGTTACTGAAAACCGTAACGAAGAATTGAATTCCATTGTAGGAGTTATCTTCCTTTGTCGAAGCATACCGTGAAATGATTTGGACCATATGCCACCTTTTCACGCGCATGACGAAAGATTTTGAGACTCAAAGGACACGATTATAGGCACACAAAACACGCATTTCTTAAATTTATTCGTTTATTTAATTATTTTTTTTACCTTTTTTTATATAAAAAAAATAAAAATAAAACTCTATATCGGCAATCTTTTTTAATATGAAAATAAGAAAATAAGAATTTTCGATATCAAAAATAAACGAATAAATAACAAAACAGCGCACATGCTTGCCACACATTATCTTACTCAATTTAGCAACGTTATTTGAGTTCGTACTGTACTGGACGGATAATTATTATACATCGGTCGACATAGTCTTGTTCACTGTGTAACACGTACAGGTCACAGGGGCTCATTCACAGTGGTTTATTGGTTAATAAGCCCCTTCGCAGTTCCTGGATAGTACCAGCCCATACCCCCAAAATATCA
This sequence comes from Hanleya hanleyi, assembly GCA_036873755.1. Lineage (NCBI taxonomy): Eukaryota > Metazoa > Mollusca > Polyplacophora > Lepidopleurida > Hanleyidae > Hanleya > Hanleya hanleyi. The sequence continues at coordinate 211,332 of JAVTVY010055133.1, forward strand.
TCTAAAAGCCTTTGACAAAGCGAGAGCTGAATTGAACACTCCAGTAGAGCATCCTTCTCAAGTCGGTCATATTTATGTAGGCATATGCTGGGGGCAAACCGCTTACCCATAGCAGTTCCCATACTTTGCAAGAATTGTTTAGGCCCAAAACCAAAATCATTCATACGGAGGGAAATATCAAGTAACTGAAGAATATGCAGATCATTTCTGTTGCAGGACGATGATAGTTACACATTCATTTGTATCAATGTTGGAGTAAAGGTGTTCCACTTCCATGCAAAAACACATTGTTATGGTATGTCTTTCTTGGCAACTTGAACCCAAGAATCCGAGGTAATAAAACGCTCCTTACGGAATAAAAACCTACTGTGAATCTTTTAACGAATGAATAATCAAAAGGCTGACATACTCCTGACACCTCCCTTCATTTATTTCGAGAATGTCCTAATAACTTACACATTTACACACCTCATTTTAAGTAAAAATGGTACATGTTATTGCCCTAGAGGATCGCTGGGTGTTTTATACTTTGAACAGCGTGGCCCTGGAACTACGAACACGGGGATTTTTATTTAGAAGGTATTAGGGAGCCTTTGTGAGTGGTGGTGTGGTGGCGGTGGGTGTGTCTAGAGAGTATTCCCTTGGTCCTTCGACGTCGCAATCTAATACACTAATAACAAAGGTAGCGGATCCCTCAATATCATAAAATTAAATCCTTTCTGCTCCCCATAGGCGACAGATGTGATTGGAGAGCATTGATAGGACATCAATTTATTAAGATTGCGAGCCCCGATGATGCATGTGTGATTCAGTTACACGGTCCGGTAGTGGGGTGGTATATGTCTTAATATTACTGATTACGTTAACCCTTCCTTTTCCAACGTTGCCATTTGGCAACGTCGTGTATTTACGCCACCTCATCTCAAATCAATTGTCGTTTGACAAAGATGGGCCGAAGCAGTAATCTAGGGCAGTGTACCTATTGTAATGTGACTGAGTTTCCCCACAGATCAACTTTTATGCCGTCACATGACACACTGCAACATGGTCACCCTCTGTAACATGGTCACCCTCTGCTCCCACACGATGTAAGTTTATGAACAAATTTCACCCATAAACTTGCTGCATCTAGAATTTGTTATGTGTCAGTAGGAATATTTCACACCTAGGCTTTGGCATGTCATAAGATTTATTTATTTTCATTTTGTCAGATTACACAGTGAGGATGCGCAATTTTTTACGTTGCCATTTGGCAACACCGGGAAGATTCGATCTCTGAAATTGGTACTTTAGTATCAGTCTGTATTGTTCTAAATTTCAATACATGTGTTTATTTCCAGATGGCTAAATCATACATATTTTCGCTACCGCAAAGGCTAGAGAGCTGAAACTTACCACACTATATCTTTGTGTTAAGCTCTACAAGAGTATGTAAAAACAATCCAAGATGGCCGCCGTGATGGCGTCAGAGTGACGTCATTTTCAAAAAGAGCATTTTTGGACGATTTTTCGGTCAGAATTTTCGAAGTTTTTATTTTTGGTTTTTCCTCGAAAAAACTGGATGATAAATTAGTAAGTGACAATCTGATATGAAATAAAATATGTTTTACCCATTTTTCCATGCAGAAAAGCATAAAAAAAAATGAAGAAACCTGACGAATACATCTGGTATCCCACATGGCCGCCATTTTGAATGTACCCATGATCCTCTGCTCGGGAGATAGGAGCAAAAAAAAAAAAGGGGGTGGGGGGGCGGAACATGCCCCCCACCCCCCTCCCAGGGCAGGTAGGGTTAACGTCTATTCATGAGTACGGTCGTTTTGACCATCACTCCCGTAGTCGATTATAGTTTTGCACGTCTGAACGAATTCCAACAAGACGTCAGTTCATAATTCGACTGAATCAGAAAATCGCCCATATACTTGTCAGTCCGTATAATTGGTTAATTGCAACATTTGTACATGTACAAATGAATGAATCTACCTTTGAATGTTTAAAATATAGCATTTTTATGCTTGAACTGGTGATATTTGTTATTATTTGAATTAAAACAGCAATAATTACCCCCAAATAATTTGATAAAGCGGTGCGTTTCATTGTGACATATTCAACAAAATATCAAGCTATACGTTCTTTTCTTCCCAATGTTGCCAAATGGCAACAATTCTCAGTTGCCATGGCAACGGATATATCAAGTAAAATAAAACCAAAAATAGTTTCTATGCCCAAACCTATCAACTACCCGAAATATCAGATTTTTCTTACATCTGCATCTGGGTCCAGGAAAGGAAGGGTTAAGGACCCACACTTATAGTACAATAATATTACATATAAAACCATCTATAGATCTTATACATATGCCTTATCTCCACATCGACGCACATATTACTGATTTGTCGTACAATGCAATGTCAGGTCAGCACGCCCGATTTTTGTCGCTGTTGATAATTTCTACGAAAGGTGGAACGGTCCATTCACGAGTCGCCCTAGTTATTCTGATTTTATTGACACATCAGTTACTTAGTTTAACGATAATAAAGGGCTTCCCAGAAATTTTGTGGACAGGTATTTTCATGTTCTGATCATACAAAAGATATAATAGGCCCTCTGTGGGAACGAATTTTGTAATTACGATAAATATTATTGTTGTAGCGTATTACACGCTCAGGCAGTTTTTACCTATATCTAAGTACCAAAATTTACAGCGTTAGCAATGCATCAACTATCGGACAGTTTGATGGTTATTGGTGCGCACAGAAAAAACCCCTACAACATTCTAAACTAGATTCAGACAAGAATAATGAGAGTGTTCTGTAGACTACAGGTTTGAAGTATTTAATTTAGGCCTATTATATTCCCACAAACATGACTTGTGCCTAATCGGGAGAGGGAATCATGAAAACATACCTGCATGCACTATCATCGGACACCCTACATATTTGATTAAGGTCAAACCGGTGTGGACCACACGTAAATAGTTTGGTTTTGGTGGAAAAAAACCCCACAACAACAACATCAATGCAATACCTTCCAATTTACTCGCAATAGAGATATGAAACTGTGTGTGCGAACTTTTTAGCGTCTTGTGGTGGTGTATATGACTTTTAACAATATTTTGATAAATAATAAATTGAAATTGTTGTCAACTTTGTCCCTATTTGGTGCAACAGATCTGAATTTTGGGAATAATAAATATAGGACCTTCACGGTGTCTCAGAGTTTATTGACTAATTCATTTTCTGTCATTATTAATTCATTATCTTATATTCAATAACTTTAACCTGTGATTTTTAGTATGTCTTTGGTGTAAAATATTTCATAACGTGCCAGAGCATTGTATTCTTGTAGTTTTATTTGAGAGAATTTGACTGCATGTATAATCTTTAATCCTCATATCCTTAATTACCTCTGAATACGGCTGTGATTTGTAGCATGTTTCACTATATACTCTATGTTCACTTGTTCTTTGTATATTTATTGCCGAGTCTCAATTTGTATTAATCTGTTGTTAGTTACGACACCTTTACGTCACATTCTGTATATAAGTTCAATCATGAATAGTCAGTTTTATGGATAACCAAACCTGCGGAAATTGTGATCTATAGTTTTTGGACTACCAACTTCAATTATCTGGAGATCCGATTCAGTATATTTGTTCCTGTGTGTTTCTCTGTTTAATTTCGAACTTTCTATAAACGTGCTTCAAGTTCTACAAGTGACTTCGCCTTCAAATCATTCACCGTAACAGACCTCTGTTACAACGGCACCAAACTATAAGATATATTTGAAATATTCAATTCAGGAAAATCTTTATTATTTTCTAGAACTGTTTACATATATTATGTCCTGTGTTTTTGGTCAATATTTTTGACTGGAATTTAAAAAAAAAAAAAATGAAAGATAACTGCTAAATAAACATTATAAAGCCGTCATTATTTCGCAAATCATAGTGATATGACCTCTTAAAGAATCTAAAGATTTCTTCTGCTAAAATTGCACTTATGCGTGATAACGTCACACGATTTGCTTTTTACCATACTCAGTGATGCCATGTGTGAACGTAGATGTATATGTTTTGTAGATCTATACTCATATATTATTTCATGGCCTGAGAATAAATCAATTAATCAATCACATTCGGTCATGACTATCTCAAATTATTGTTTACGTTTAAAAGTATTATTTACACGTGCAATTTCTTGGAAGGAAGAAGTCGCACAATTTCAAACAATACCCATGTTACGGTACCGGTACTACTGTTGCATACTCAAGGTGTGGACGAACGAGAGTTTTGTATAAAGGGAGAAACATATCTTTATCCAAACAGTGAAAAGTTCGGCGCATGAGACCAAGTTGTTGGTTGGCTTTCCTAACACAGTTCCCAACATGGACACCAAATTTAAGCTGGCTGTCAAAGGTGACACCCAGGTCTTTTTCTTCTTTCACTTGTTGGATTTCCTGATAGGCGTGACCATCCTTCATAACATATTGGTAGTTCCAGTTATTAACTCCTAAATGCATTGCTTTACATTTCGAGGGGTGAAAGCTTAGTAGCCACGTCTCTGACCAGTTACACAGATTATCGACAGCTGATTGGAGGATATCACAGCTTGACACATCAACAATTTCGGCATACACTTTTGTGTCGTCCGCGAACAACTTTACGAAACTGGATACCACATCAGGTAAGTCATTGATATAAACGAGGAAGAGAAGAGGTCCTAACACACTACCCTGTGGTACACCACTGACGACAGACGACCATGCTGAGACGGAGTCACCTATCTTCACTCGTTGTCTTCTGTCACACAGAAAGCTATATCAATCCAATCAAGTAGCTTACCTCCTATTCCATAGGCACGAAGTTTGGTATGTAGTCTCTGGTGTGGCACAGTATCAAAGGCCTTGGCGAAGTCTAGATAAATAACGTCAATATTGCCTCCACGATCTAGGATTTCAGTCCACTGATCGATTACCTCGAGCAGTTGTGTAACACAGGAATGTTGTGATCGAAATCCATGCTGTACCTTGGTGAACAGATCATTGCACATCATATGTTCAGTAATGGCATCACGAACAATGGACTCTAGAAGCTTGCTCACTACCGAGGTTAAACTGATTGGTCGATAGTTTTGTGCAGATTTTTTCTTGCCTTTTTTGTAGATCGGGGAAACATTGGCTGATTTCCAGGCGTCAGGAACCGCACCCTTAGCAAGGCAGGCATTGAAAAATGCACACAACGGATCACAGATCTGGTTCCTGCAGGTGAACCCTCCATGCCCCATGTTCCCAAAAATCTGGAGCTCTCAAAATGGCGAGAGAGCATTGAACGAAGCAATGTATTACATTCATTTCCAGTATTGTGCCAGTGTATTAATGGGGAAGATTTTGGGAACTGGGGGCATAGAGATCTGGAATCAACCAAGTACATGTTGAACGGACATGCAGCTATATAAATGTAGTTGTAACTAAGACATATTAAAGGGGAGAGAAGTCTACCTCAATATTTCCTGCGAGACGGCAAAAAGAGGAGTGAAATCTACCTCAAAATATTCGGCGCTTGTATAGAGGTGAAAAAACCATACCTCACGACAGGACGACAGTGCGACAGTCTCTGAGCTACCTTACCAAAGACGAAATTAAGGGGGAGAGAAATCTGAATCAATATATTCTGTGAGAGGCGATAAAGGGGAGAGAATTCTACCAAGATCTATTCGGTGAAGGGATGGATAGTGGAGAGAAAAACTTACCTCACGACAGGACGACAGTGCGACAGTCTCCAAGCTCACGTACTGAAGGCGGAATAAAGGGGAGAGAAATCTACCTCAACATATTCAACATATTCGGCAAATGTATAGAGGAGAGAAAACCTTACCTCACGACAGGACGACAGTGCGACAGTCTCCAAGCTACCTTACTAAAGACGGAATTAAGGGGGAGAGAAATCTGAATCAATATATTCTGTGAGAGGCGATAAAGGGGAGAGAATTCTACCAAGATCTATTCGGTGAAGGGATGGATAGTGGAGAGAAAAACTTACCTCACGACAGGACGACAGTGCGACAGTCTCCAAGCTCACGTACTGAACGCGGAATAAAGGGGAGAGAAATCTACCTCAACATTTCCTGCGAGATGGTAAAAAGGGGAGACAATACCTCAACATATTCGGCAAATGTATAGAGGAGAGAAAACCTTACCTCACGACAGGACGACAGTGCGACAGTCTCCAAGCTCACCTACTGAAGACGGAATAAAGGCAGGGAGAGAAATCTACATCAATATTTCCTGCGAGACGGCAAAAAGGGGAGAGAAATCTACCTCAACATATTCGGGGAATGTATAGAGGAGAGAAAACCTCACCTCACGACAGGACGACAGTGCGACAGTCCCCAAGCTACCTTTAATAAAGACGGAATTAAGGGGGAGAGAAATCTGAATCAATATATTCTGTGAGAGGCGATAAAGGGGGGAGAATTCTACCAAGATCTACTCGGTGAAGGGATGGATAGTGGAGAGAAAAACTTACCTCACGACAGGACGACAGTGCGACAGGCTCCAATTAAGCTCACCTACTGAAGACGGAATAAGGGGAGGGAGAGAAATCTACATCAATATTTCCTGCGAGACCGCAAAAAGGGGAGAGAAATCTACCTCAACATATTCGGTGAATGTATAGAGGAGAGAAAACCTTACCTCACGACAGGACGACAGTGCGACAGTCTCCAAGCTACCTTACTAAAGACGGAATTAAGGGGGAGAGAATTCAGAATCAATATATTCTGTGAGAGGCGATAAAGGGGAGAGAATTCTACCTCAATATCTTCTGTGAAGGGATGGATAGAGGAGAGAAAGACTTACCTCACGACAGCATGACAGTGCGACAGTTTCCAAGCCCCTGTACTAAAGACGGATTAAAGGGGAGAGAAATCTACCTCAATATTTCCTGCGAGACGGCAAAAAGGGGAGAGAAATCTACCTCAACATATTCGGCGAATGTATAGAGGAGAGAAAACCTTACCTCACGACAGGACGACAGTGCGACAGTTCCCAAGCTACCTTTAATAAAGACGGAATTAAGGGGGAGAGAAATCTGAATCAATATATTCTGTGAGAGGCGATAAAGGGGGGAGAATTCTACCAAGATCTACTCGGTGAAGGGATGGATAGTGGAGAGAAAAACTTACCTCACGACAGGACGACAGTGCGACAGTCTCCAAGCTCACCTACTGAAGACGGAATGAAGGCAGGGAGAGAAATCTACATCAATATTTCCTGCAAGACCGCAAGAAGGGGAGAGAAATCTGCCTCAACATATTCAGCGAATGTATAGATGAGAGAAAACCTTACCTCACGACAGGACGACAGTGCGACAGTCTCCAAGCTACCTTACTAAAGACGGAATTAAGGGGGAGAGAAATCTGAATCAATATATTCTGTGAGAGGCGATAAAGGGGAGAGAATTCTACCAAGATCTATTCGGTGCAGGGATGGATAGTGGAGAGAAAAACTTACCTCGCGACAGGACAACAGTGCGACAGTCTCCTAGCTCACGTACTGAAGGCGGAATAAAGGGGAGAGAAATCTACCTCAATATTTCCTGCGAGATGGTAAAAAGGGGAGACAATACCTCAACATATTCGGCAAATGTATAGAGGAGAGAAAACCTTACCTCACGACAGGACGACAGTCTCCAAGCTCATCTACTGAAGACGGAATAAAGGCAGGGAGAGAAATCTACATCAATATTTCCTGCTAGACGGCAAAAAGGGGAGAGAAATCTACCTCAACATATTCGGGGAATGTATAGAGGAGAGAAAACCTCACCTCACGACAGGACGACAGTGCGACAGTCCCCAAGCTACCTTTAATAAAGACGGAATTAAGGGGGAGAGAAATCTGAATCAATATATTCTGTGAGAGGCGATAAAGGGGGGAGAATTCTACCAAGATCTACTCGGTGAAGGGATGGATAGTGGAGAGAAAAACTTACCTCACGACAGGACGACAGTGTGACAGGCTCCAATTAAGCTCACCTACTGAAGACGGAATAAGGGCAGGGAGAGAAATCTACATCAATATTTCCTGCGAGACCGCAAAAAGGGGAGAGAAATCTACCTCAACATATTCGGTGAATGTATAGAGGAGAGAAAACCTCACCTCACGACAGGACGACAGTGCGACAGTTCCCAAGCTACCTTTAATAAAGACGGAATTAAGGGGGAGAGAAATCTGAATCAATATATTCTGTGAGAGGCGATAAAGGGGGGAGAATTCTATCAAGATCTACTCGGTGAAGGGATGGATAGTGGAGAGAAAAACTTACCTCACGACAGGACGACAGTGCGACAGTCTCCAAGCTCACCTACTGAAGACGGAATGAAGGCAAGGAGAGAAATCTACATCAATATTTCCTGCAAGACCGCAAGAAGGGGAGAGAAATCTACCTCAACATATTCAGCGAATGTATAGATGAGAGAAAACCTTACCTCACGACAGGACGACAGTCTCCAAGCTACCTTACTAAAGACGGAATTAAGGGGGAGAGAAATCTGAATCAATATATTCTGTGAGAGGCGATAAAGGGGAGAGAATTCTACCAAGATCTATTCGGTGAAGGGATGGATAGTGGAGAGAAAATCTTACCTCACGACAGGACAACAGTGCGACAGTCTCCAAGCTCACGTACTGAAGGCGGAATAAAGGGGAGAGAAATCTACCTCAATATTTCCTGCGAGATGGTAAAAAGGGGAGACAATACCTCAACATATTCGGCATATAGAGGAGAGAAAACCTTACCTCACGACAGGACGACAGTGCGACAGTCTCCAAGCTCACCTACTGAAGACGGAATAAAGGCAGGGAGAGAAATCTACATCAATATTTCCTGCGAGACGGCAAAAAGGGGAGAGAATCTACCTCAACATATTCGGCGAATGTATAGAGGAGAGAAAACCTTACCTCACGACAGGACGACAGTGCGACAGTTCCCAAGCTACCTTTAATAAAGACGGAATTAAGGGGGAGAGAAATCTGAATCAATATATTCTGTGAGAGGCGATAAAGGGGGAGAATTCTACCAAGATCTACTCGGTGAAGGGATGGATAGTGGAGAGAAAAACTTACCTCACGACAGGACGACAGTGCGACAGTCTCCAAGCTCACCTCCTGAAGACGGATTAAAGGGGAGAGAAATCTACCTCCATATTTCCTGCGAGACCGCAAAAAGGGGAGAGAAATCTACCTCAACATATTCGGGAAATGTATAGAGGAGAGAAAAACTTACCTCACGACAGGACGACAGTGCGACAGTCTCCAAGCTACCTTACTAAAGACGGAATTAAGGGGGAGAGAAATCTGAATCAATATATTCTGTGAGAGGCGATAAAGGGGAGAGAATTCTACCTCGATATTTTCTGTGAAGGGATGGATAGAGGAGAGAAAGACTTACCTCACGACAGCATGACAGTGCGACAGTTTCCAAGCCCCTGTACTAAAGACGGATTAAAGGGGAGAGAAATCAACCTCAATATTTCCTGCGAGACGGCATAAAGGGGAGAGAAATCTACCTCAACATATTCGGCGAATGTATAGAGGAGAGAAAACCTTACCTCACGACAGGACGACAGTGCGACAGTTCCCAAGCTACCTTTAATAAAGACGGAATTAAGGGGGAGAGAAATCTGAATCAATAAATTCTGTGAGAGGCGATAAAGGGGGGAGAATTCTACCAAGATCTACTCGGTGAAGGGATGGATAGTGGAGAGAAAAACTTACCTCACGACAGGACGACAGTGCGACAGTCTCCAAGCTCACCTACTGAAGACGGAATGAAGACAGGGAGAGAAATCTACATCAATATTTCCTGCGAGACCGCAAGAAGGGGAGAGAAATCTACCTCAACATATTCAGCGAATGTATAGATGAGAGAAAACCTTACCTCACGACAGGACGACAGTGCGACAGTCTCCAAGCTACCTTACTAAAGACGGAATTAAGGGGGCGAGAAATCTGAATCAATATATTCTGTGAGAGGCGATTAAGGGGAGAGAATTCTACCAAGATCTATTCGGTGAAGGGATGGATAGTGGAGAGAAAAACTTACCTCACGACAGGACGACAGTGCGACAGTCTCCAAGCTCACGTACTGAAGGCGGAATAAAGGGGAGAGAAATCTACCTCAATAATTCCTGCGAGATGGCAAAAAAGGCGAGACAATACCTCAACATATTCGGCAAATGTATAGAGGAGAGAAAACCTTACCTCACGACAGGATGACAGTGCGACAGTCTCCAAGCTCACCTACTGAAGACGGAATAAAGGCAGGGAGAGAAATCTACATCAATATTTCCTGCGAGACGGCAAAAAGGGGAGAGAAATCTACCTCAACATATTCGGGGAATGTATAGAGGAGAGAAAACCTCACCTCATGACAGGACGACAGTGCGACAGTCCCCAAGCTACCTTTAATAAAGACGGAATTAAGGGGGAGAGAAATCTAAATCAATATATTCTGTGAGAGGCGATAAAGGGGGGAGAATTCTACCAAGATCTACTCGGTGAAGGGATGGATAGTGGAGAGAAAAACTTACCTCACGACAGGACGACAGTGCGACAGTCTCCAAGCTCACCTACTGAAGACGGAATAAAGGCAGGGAGAGAATTCTACCTCAATATCTTCTGTGAAGGGATGGATAGAGGAGAGAAAGACTTACCTCACGACAGCATGACAGTGCGACAGTTTCCAAGCCCCTGTACTAAAGACGGATTAAAGGGGAGAGAAATCTACCTCAATATTTCCTGCGAGACGGCAAAAAGGGGAGAGAAATCTACCTCAACATATTCGGCGAATGTATAGAGGAGAGAAAACCTTACCTCACGACAGGACGACCCAAGATCTACTCGGTGAAGGGATGGATAGTGGAGAGAAAAACTTACCTCACGACAGGACGACAGTGCGACAGTCTCCAAGCTCACCTCCTGAAGACGGATTAAAGGGGAGAGAAATCTACCTCCATATTTTCTGCGAGACCGCAAAAAGGGGAGAGAAATCTATCTCAACATATTCGGGAAATGTATAGAGGAGAGAAAAACTTACCTCAAGATCGGACGACAGTGCGACAGTCTCCAAGCTACCTTACTAAAGACGGAATTAAGGGGGAGAGAAATCTGAATCAATATATTCTGTGAGAGGCGATTAAGGGGAGAGAATTCTACCAAGATCTATTCGGTGAAGGGATGGATAGTGGAGAGAAAAACTTACCTCACGACAGGACGACAGTGCGACAGTCTCCAAGCTCACGTACTGAAGGCGGAATAAAGGGGAGAGAAATCTACCTCAATATTTCCTGCGAGATGGCAAAAAAGGGGAGACAATACCTCAACATATTCGGCAAATGTATAGAGGAGAGAAAACCTTACCTCACGACAGGATGACAGTGCGACAGTCTCCAAGCTCACCTACTGAAGACGGAATAAAGGCAGGGAGAGAAATCTACATCAATATTTCCTGCGAGACGGCAAAAAGGGGAGAGAAATCTACCTCAACATATTCGGGGAATGTATAGAGGAGAGAAAACCTCACCTCATGACAGGACGACAGTGCGACAGTCCCCAAGCTACCTTTAATAAAGACGGAATTAAGGGGGAGAGAAATCTGAATCAATATATTCTGTGAGAGGCGATAAAGGGGGGAGAATTCTACCAAGATCTACTCGGTGAAGGGATGGATAGTGGAGAGAAAAACTTACCTCACGACAGGACGACAGTGCGACAGTCTCCAAGCTCACCTACTGAAGACGGAATAAAGGCAGGGAGAGAAATCTACATCAATATTTCCTGCGAGACCGCAAAAAGGGGAGAGAAATCTACCTCAACATATTCTGCGAATGTATAGAGGAGAGAAAACCTTACCTCACGACAGGACGACAGTGCGACAGTCTCCAAGCTACCTTACTAAAGACAGAATTAAGGGGGAGAGAATTCAGAATCAACATATTCTGTGAGAGGCGATAAAGGGGGGAGAATTCTACCAAGATCTACTCGTTGAAGGGATGGATAGTGGAGAGAAAAACTTACCTCACGACAGGACGACAGTGCGACAGGCTCCAATTAAGCTCACCTACTGAAGACGGAACACAATCCGCAAATACAAGTTTTATCTTATACCTTCTGTCATGCGATGCCACTACTTAGTGCACATAATTTAGCTAATAGTTCAGTTTTACTACAATTTTGCATCAGCGAGCATGTGTGTTGAATATCATGATGTTTCATTTGATCCATCATTTCGGAAATTTCTCTTCAACAAACTGCGAATAGATGACCCCAGCAGAGGTCCTGGTATTGGGAGTCAGCTGAAGTGTGAGGTGAGTTGTCAATTTTAACCAAACTGTGATAAATGTGGTGATAATAATAATATATCATTTCTTTCAAATTACAAAAGTTCTGACTAATGCAACTTGAACTACAAATAAGAGGCGTATATTAAATTGTAATGATAGCTCAACTGTCGTTTGGCATCAATAAATCACCAGTGTGGTTGGATGCAATATGTCCCTTATCCGACTGCTCAGTAAATGTGGAGGTACGTTACAGTTTAACTTTGCCCATGAAATGTAAAAGGCCAGAATTTTTTTTGTTTGCATGTACCGTACAATGTATATGATCCTGGAATACTCAGAATATTAACATTTTCTGGGACGTCCCTTATCCGATACTCAGTACTGTGCCGACAAACTCTGTGACAATGAAATATAAACGGGTCGTACTATTACCCAGCCGTTGCCCAGCCGCTGCCCAGCCGATTCCCAGCCGATTACCCAGCCGTGACGGCCGTGCCCAGCCGACATATATTCGTTATTTACGGCATTATTCTGAGGAATTACAACTATTAATGCATTCTGTTATAATATTTATACAATTCTGCTTTTATCTAGTATATTTTCAGGTAAATATCGCGTCCTGAGTGGCCCGTATTCGTCGATTCATTCTACCACGCATAAAACTTCGAGAATCAAAGATGGCGGCAGAATTTCAGCATGGGGTGAATGTAAAAACTGGATCGACTCGACATCCTAGGTGTATATCATCTTAGCTGAGGCCATTTCATGTTCCACTACATACTGACCTTAACCATGTTAACAGATCAAGGCTACATGTACACATTGCGAATATTTTAAACCTTTTTTTTTTATTTCAAGCTCCCTGATTCCATCTTAGAAAATTTGACTTTGTGTCACTGAATTTGTAGAGGGTTGACCATTGACCTTGTGGTACTTTGATAAAAGGAAGATGGAATGCTGTTTTGAATATACTGAAGGATTACAATAACCTTACATCTATTCTGTTTTATTCTATCCTCAAAGGTTGACAATGATGAAGGATAGCCTGGCGAGGTACAAAATTACGGCAGAAGAGTACGTTGAAGTGTTTGGGTTGAGAGACAACTCGATAACCCAGAAACTGCATAAAACACTGATGGACAGAGTGGATGGAGGAAAATTACAACCTTATTACAAACACTCCATTTAATATCAGGGATCGAAATATCACCTGCCTACCTGCCGCCAGCAAGTGATTTTGCCTGTGATAAGTGCTAAACCACAGATTTTGAGAGGCGCATGTTGAGTGATTTTGTGGGACTAACTCATCCTCATTAGAAAGCGTGTTTGGGCAGTAATTTAGTATTAAATAATACCAGTATAAGTTTAATTCATTGTGGAATAGAATGGGATATTTCACTTTGCCTGTATTCATTTACATTTTCATGAAATATGTGTGTTGAGTTACAGTTTGGAATTTTCGCCATTTAAGCTTACCCCTCAAGACCCTCTGCATTATCTTTTTATAGTAAGTTTCTAAAATCCAGTGGTGGTCAAATCATTTACGTAATAATTTCCCTGTATTCAGAAATGTTTTCTTTCCATTCTACTTCTGAAATATTCAAGGAATGTTGCAAGCATTTCACCCTGATCTACAGAAAGAGCTCTGCATATCACAGTTTTGAAGCTGTGGTGACAGGGGAGATAACCAAATAGAACTGTAATATGCTAGGGAGGAGGTACATGAAAAAATATGATGCCACGAGAGGATGCATCCCAGCATAGCTCCAGTCCATCTAACCATGAGGATTTTACATTGTATATCAATACTCATTTTTACCCCTCGGCCAATTTTGGCCATGGGGTATTGTCGTCTTGTACGTCCGTCTGTTCGTACGTCAGTACGTGAGCGAGATAGACGGAAACGGTTCCACTGGAGAATCCCAAATTTGGTATGCTTGTTTACCTAGTCAAGGACCAGAAGCCTATTGAATTGGGACCTGATTGGGTGGAAACCTTGGTGGCCATCTTTAATTTTATGCAAAATGGATAATGATCCATATCTCGGAAACCATTCAACTGTTCAATACGAAAGTTGGTATACATCATCGATACATCAAGCAACTTTCAATGAATTTCCAAACTGGCTTTTCTGATTAGCTGGAAATCCTGCAGGCCATCTTTAATTTATGCAAAATCGATAATGAAACATTTCTCTGTTACCATTCAATTATTTTATATGAAAGTTGGTATACATCATCGATGCATACAGATACTTTAAATCGGGACCTGATTGACTGAAAACCTTGGCGGCCATCTTTAATTTATGCAAAAACTTTAATGATATATATCTCTGATATCATTTAAGTGTTCTATACCAAACTGGATATACAGCATCGATGTATCAAGAAACTTGCAATGAATAACCACATCAGTTCCTCGAGTGGAGAGAAGGATGGGCGGCCATCTTTAATTTATGCAAAATCATTAATGATCTCGTTCTCTGATACCGTTGAAGTGCTCGATGTAAAATTTGGTATACATCATCGATGCATCAAGAGATGACAAATGACAGTTATGGTTTCTCTAATTGGGCGAAAATCTTGGTGGCCATCTTTAATTTATGCAAAATCTTTAATGATGTATATCTCTGATACCATTTCAGTGTTCTATACGAAACTTGGTATACAGCATCAATGTATCAAGAGACTTTCAATTAATAACCACATCAGTTCCTCTGAGTGGCAGGAAGGATGAGCGGCCATCTTTAATTTATGCGAAATCATTAATGATCTCTATCTCTGATACCATTTAAATGCTCGATGTAAAATTTGGTATACATCATTGATGCATCAAGAAACTTATGTAATGAAAACCGGTTTCTCTGATTGGACGGAAACCTTGGGGGTCATTCCTACATGTAATTGCAAAATTTTTGATAATCTGTATATTTGTGACTTGACTGCTTGGTGTTCCTGACATCTTGGTTCAAATTGAATACATTATGAATGTACCCAGTGCCGAGGGGTTTTCAGATGCGCAGCTTCGTATTGTTATTTACTGCTGAAGGATATGCTTTCGATTATCTGAAAATTATCTGATTTTTTTTACAAATATTGGTAACATGCAGTGAAGACATTATTTCATCATTTCATCAGGTCGGTTTCATAATAAATGTCTGTCCAAGCGTTTTTACAAAAAATATATTTATGTGTACAATTACACTAATGCATTAGAGATCCTTGTTGAGAGGAATGTGTGAGACTACAAGTATGGCTCTTCGCCATGAGATGGAACATCAAAGAGTTAGTGGAATTATTCCAACAGCCTATTTTACATTTAAATAGTCCCGTTTCAGTGCCTAAGGCTGTAGTTTTTTTGTGAGAATAAATTACAAAGACTCTACATGTATCTGCATTTCTTTGTTCATTGTTTAAAATTTATTTAACCAAGAAATACTATAGAGTCAGAGAGTGGATGCAATCACTCTACCAGCATTTTCTGATTTTAGTTAATCTTGAATAGGTTCTGAACCAGAAATTAATATGGAGTTTGGGGGGAAATTCGTACAGTCGAGTTCGAAAATTTTCTCCACGCTATCCGTTCACAGTATAGATCATGGTAGATTTCTCTCCCCTTTATCCCGTCTCACAGAAGATATCGAGGTACATTTTTGTCCCCTTCATTCTTTAGGAAGACTTCAATCTTTCGGACTCTCGCACTGTCTTGCAATGATTTTTCTCTCCTTTATCGCATGTTATCCCCATCTTGACGAATAGTTTGAGCTAGATTTCTCTCCCTTTATTACATCTTTAGTAAGGTATAATGTAGACTGTCGTGAGGTAAGGTTTCTCTCCATTCATCTCTTCACCGAACAGATCATGGTAGATTTCTCTCCCCTTTATCCCCGTCTCGTAGAATATTTTGAGACAGATTTCTCTCCCCTTTATTCCATCTTTAGTAAGGTATAATGTATACTGTCGCACTGTCCTGCTGTCGTGAGGTAAGGTTTTCTCTCTATTCATCTCTTCACCGAACAGATCATGGTATATTTCTCTCCCCTTTATCTCGTAGAATGATCTGTCGGACTCTCGCACTGTCTTGCAATGAGTTTTCTCCCCTTTATCGCATGTTGATAGCTGTAGATTGAATACTGTCGCACTGTCGTAGTGTCGCAAGGTAAATCTTTCTCTCCTCCCTTCACTGAATGTATTCAAATAGATTTCCCTCCCCTTTATCTCGTCTTTTTGAAGGTAAATTGGACACTGTTGTGCTGTTGTGAGTTAAGACT
This sequence comes from Hanleya hanleyi, assembly GCA_036873755.1. Classification (NCBI taxonomy): domain Eukaryota; kingdom Metazoa; phylum Mollusca; class Polyplacophora; order Lepidopleurida; family Hanleyidae; genus Hanleya; species Hanleya hanleyi. The sequence goes on from JAVTVY010055133.1 coordinate 227,943, forward strand.
TTCTCTCCTCTATCCATCGCTTCACCGAACAGATCGTGGTAGATTTCTCTCCCCTTTATCCCTGTCTTGCCGAATAGTTTGAGGTAGATTTGTCGCCCCTTTATCACATCTTTAGTAAGGTATAATGTAGACTGTCGCACTGTCGTGAGGTAAGATTTTCTCTCTATCCATCTCTTCACGGAACAGATCGTGGTAGATTTCTCTCCCCTTTATCCCCGTCTCGCCGAATAGTTTGAGGTAGATTTCTCTCCCCTTTATTCCATCTTTAGTAAGGCATAATGTATACTGTCGCACTGTCGTGCTGTCGTGAGGTAAGGTTTTCTCTCTAATCATCTCTTCACCGAACCGTTCATAGTAGATTTCTCTCCCCTTTATCCCCGTCTCGTAGAATGATCTGTCGGACTCTCGCACTGTCTTGCAATGAGTTTTCTCCCCTTTATCGCATGTTGATAAATGTAGATTGGATATAGTGTCGCTTCCCTCCCCTTTATCTCGTCTTTTTGAAGGCAAATTGGAGACTGTCGTCAGTTAAGACTTTCTCTCCTCTATCCATCGCTTCACCGAACAGATCGTGGTAGATTTCTCTCCCCTTTATCCCCGTCTCGCTGAATAGTTTGAGGTAGATTTCTCTCCCCTTTATTACATCTTTAGTAAGCTATAATGTAGACTGTCGCACTCTCGTGCTGTCGTCCGGTAAGATTTTCTCTCCTCTATCCATCTCTTCACCGAACAGATCGTGGTAGATTTCTCTCCCCTTTATCCCCGTCTCGGCGAATATTTTGAGATAGATTTCTCTCATCTTTATCCTCGTCTCGTAGAATGATCTGTCGAACTCTCGAACTGTCTTGCAATGAGTTTTCTCCCCTTTATCGCATGTAGATTGGATACTGTCGCACTGTCGTAGTGTCGCGCGGTAAATCTTTCTCTCCTCCCTTCATTGAATGTATTGAAATAGATTTCCCTCTCCTTTATCTCGTCTTTTTGAAGGTAAAGAGTTGTCAGTTAAGACTTTCTCTCCTCTATCCATCTCTTCACCGAACAGATCGTGGTAGATTTCTCTCCACTTTATCCCCGTCTCGTAGAATATTTTGAGATAGATTTGTCTCCCCTTTATTCCATCTTTAGTAAGGTATAATGTATACTGTCGCACTGTCGTGCTGTCGTGAGGTAAGGTTTTCTCTCCTCTATACATTCGCCGAATATGTTGAGGTAGATTTATCTCCCCTTTTTGCGGTCTTGCAGCAAATATTGATGTAGATTTCTCTCCCTGCCTTTATTCCGTCTTCATTAGGTGAGCTTGGAGACTGTCCTGTCGTGAGGTAAGTTTTTCTCTCCACTATCCATCCCTTCACCGAGTAGATCTTGGTATAATTCTCCCCCCTTTATCGCCTCTCACAGAATATATTGATTCAGATTTCTCTCCCCCTTAATTCCGTCTTTATTGAAGGTAGCTTGGGGACTGTCGCACTGTCGTCCTGTCGGGAGGTAAGGTTTTCTCTCCTCTATACATTCGCCGAATCTGTTGAGGTAGATTTCTCTTCCCTTTTTTGCCGTCTCGCAGGAAATATTGAGGTAGATTTCTCTCCCCTTTGATCCGTGTTTAGTACAGGGGCTTGGAAACTGTCGCGCTGTCGTGAGGTAAGTCTTTCTCTCCTCTATCCATCCCTTCACAGAAGATATTGAGGTAGAATTCTCTCCCCTTTATCGCCTCTCACAGAATATATTGATTCAGATTTCTCTCCCCCTTAATTCCATCTTTAGTAAGGTAACTTGGAGACTGTCGCACTGTCGTCCTGTCGTGAGGTAAGGTTTTCTCTCCTCTATACATTCGCTGAATATGTTGAGGTAGATTTCTCTCCCCTTTTTGCGATCTCGCAGGAAATATTGATGTACATGTAGATTTCTCTCCCTGCCTTTATTCCGTCTTTAGTAAGTGAGCCTGAAGACTGTCATGCTGTCGTGAGGTAAGTCTTTCTCTCCACTATCCATCCCTTCACCGAATAGATCTTGGTAGCTAGAATTCTCTCCCCTTTATCGCCTCGCACAGAATATATTGATTCAGATTTCTCTCGCCCTTAATTCAGTCTTTAGTAAGGTAGTTTGGAGACTGTCGCACTGTCGTCCTGTCGTGAGGTAAGGTTTTCTCTCCTCTTATACATTCACCGAATATGTTGAGGTAGATTTCTCTCCCCTTTTTGCGGTTTCGCAGGAAATATTGATGTAGATTTCTCTCCCTGCCCTTATTCCGTCTTCAGTAGGTGAGCTTAATTGGAGCCTGTCGTCCTGTCGTGAGGTAAGTTTTTCTCTCCACTATCCATCCCTTCACCGAGTAGATCTTGGTAGAATTCTCCCCCCTTTATCGCCTCTCACAGAATATATTGATTCAGATTTCTCTCCCCCTTAATTCCATCTTTATTAAAGGTAGCTTGGGGACTGTCGCACTGTCGTCCTGTCGTGAGGTGAGGTTTTCTCTCCTCTATACATTCCCCGAATATTTTGAGGTAGATTTCTCTCCCCTTTTTGCCGTCTCGCAGGAAATATTGATGTAGATTTCTCTCCCTGCCTTTATTCCGTCTTCAGTAGGTGAGCTTGGAGACTGTCGCACTGTCGTCCTGTCGTGAGGTAAGGTTTTCTCTCCTCTATATGCCGAATATGTTGAGGTATTGTCTCCCCTTTTTACCATCTCGCAGGAAATATTGAGGTAGATTTCTCTCCCCTTTATTCCGCCTTCAGTACGTGAGCTTGGAGACTGTCGCACTGTCGTCCTGTCGTGAGGTAAGTTTTTCTCTCCACTATCCATCCCTTCACCGAATAGATATTGGTAGAATTCTCTCCCCTTTATCGCCTCTCACAGAATATATTGATTCAGATTTCTCTCCCCCTTAATTCCGTCTTTAGTAAGGTAGCTTGGAGACTGTCGCACTGTCGTCCTGTCGTGAGGTAAGGTTTTCTCTCATCTATACATTCGCTGAATATGTTGAGGTAGATTTCTCTCCCCTTCTTGCGGTCTTGCAGGAAATATTGATGTAGATTTCTCTCCCTGCCTTCATTCCGTCTTCAGTAGGTGAGCTTGGAGACTGTCGCACTGTCGTCCTGTCGTGAGGTAAGTTTTTCTCTCCACTATCCATCCCTTCACCGAGTAGATCTTGGTAGAATTCTCCCCCCTTTATCGCCTCTCACAGAATATATTGATTCAGATTTCTCTCCCCCTTAATTCCGTCTTTAGTAAGGTAGCTTGGAGACTGTCGCACTGTCGTCCTGTCGTGAGGTAAGGTTTTCTCTCATCTATACATTCGCTGAATATGTTGAGGTAGATTTCTCTCCCCTTCTTGCGGTCTTGCAGGAAATATTGATGTAGATTTCTCTCCCTGCCTTTGTTCCGTCTTCAGTAGGTGAGCTTGGAGACTGTCGCACTGTCGTCCTGTCGTGAGGTAAGGTTTTCTCTCCTCTATATGCCGAATATGTTGAGGTATTGTCTCCCCTTTTTACCATCTCGCAGGAAATATTGAGGTAGATTTCTCTCCCCTTTATTCCGCCTTCAGTACGTGAGCTTGGAGACTGTCGCACTGTCGTCCTGTCGTGAGGTAAGTTTTTCTCTCCACTATCCATCCCTTCACCGAATAGATCGTGGTAGAATTCTCTCCCCTTTATCGCCTCTCACAGAATATATTGAATCAGATTTCTCTCCCCCTTAATTCCGTCTTTAGTAAGGTAGCTTGGAGACTGTCACACTGTCGTCCTGTCGTGAGGTAAGGTTTTCTCTCATCTATACATTCGCTGAATATGTTGAGGTAGATTTCTCTCCCCTTTTTGCGGTCTCGCAGGGAATATTGATGTAGATTTCTCTCCCTGCCTTTATTCCGTCTTTAGTAAGTGAGCCTGAAGACTGTCATGCTGAATGTATGGAAATAGATTTCTCTCCCCTTTATCCCCGTCTCGCTGAATAGTTTGCGGTAGATTTCTCTCCCCTTTATTACATCTTTAGTAATGTATAATGTAGACTGTCGCACTGTCGTGCTGTCGTGAGGTAAGATTTTCTCTCCTCTATCCATCTCTTCACCGAACAGATCGTGGTAGATTTCTCATCCCTCTATCCCCGTCTCGGCGAATATTTTGAGATAGATTTCTCTCCCCTTTATCCCGTCTCGTATAATTATCTGTCGGACTCTCGCACTGTCTTGCAATGAGTTTTCTCCCCTTTATCGCATGTTTATAAATGTAGATTGGATACTGTCGTGGTGTTGCGAGGTAAATCTTTCTCTCCTCCCTTCAGTGAATGTATGGAAATAGATTTCCCTCCCCTTTATCTCGTCTTTTTGACGGTAAATTCTGTCAGACTAACGCTCTCTGACACAAATTCTCTCCCTTTTATCGCTAACCTCGTCCTGTGTTGATAACATCAGGTTGGGTGGTGTAGAGGGAAATTTACATTTGGGAACTGGGGGCATGGAGGATCCCCCCATACTTTACTCCCTTCCCAGCCATCGGTAGGGACAGGGCATACATTTCATCCTTCCCAGCCATCGGTAGGGACAGAACATAAATACATCTGTCCTGGTCATCGATAGGGACATTCATACACCACATCTGTCCTGGTCATCGATAGGGACATTCATACATCACATCTGTCCTGGTCATCGATAGGGACACTCATACACCACATCTGTCCTGGTCATCGATAGGGACATTCATACACTACATCTGTCCTGGTCATCGATAGGGACATGCATACATCACATCTGTCCTGGTCATCGATAGGGACATTCATACATCACATCTGTCCTGGTCATCGATAGGGACACTCATACACCACACCAGTCCTGGTCATCGATAGGGACATTCATACATCACATCTGTCCTGGTCATCGATAGGGACATTCATGCATCACATCTGTCCTGGTCATCGATAGGGACACTCATACACCACATCTGTCCTGGTCATCGATAGGGACATTCATACACCACATCTGTCCTGGCCATTGATAGGGACATTCATACATCACATCTGTCCTGGTCATCGATAGGGACACTCATACACCACACCAGTCCTGGTCATCGATAGGGACATTCATACATCACATTTGTCCTGGGCATCGATAGGGACATTCATACATCACATCTGTCCTGGTCATCGATAGGGACACTCATACACCACATCTGTCCTGGTCATCGATAGGGACATTCATACACCACATCTGTCCTGGCCATCGGTAGGGACATTCATACACCACATCCGTCCTGGCCATCGGTAGGGACTTTCATACATTACACCCGCCCTGGCCGTCGGTAGGGACATTCATACAATACATAGGTCCTGGCCATCGGTAGGGACATTCATACAGTACATCCGTCTTGGCCATCGGTAGGGGCATTCATACATTACACCCGTCCTGGCCATCGGTAGGGACATTCATACAGTACATCCGTCCTGGCCAGCAGTAGAGACATTCATACAGTACATCCGTCGGACTGGGCATACATTACGTCCTTCCCAGCCATCGGCAGGGACAGGACTCCACTTTTAGGCCCCCAAACACACTCAGTTGCCCCCGACCCGATGCAGTTGCCTGTGGCGCTCAATCCCACAGCAATCTGTTGGTCCGGGCAACTCGAGTTGTGCCTGTCAAAACAAACACACTCAGTCATGTCAGACCCGGCGCAGTTGCCAGTGGTGCTCAATCCCACTGGCACCTGTGTTCCCTCAGGTTCTGCTTGACTAGAGGCGTGATTTCAAAATACAGCTGGTGGGATTGAGTCTGCTCCCAAATAAGCCAAAGAGAATTTATAGTTTATTAATAAAATACTGTGTTGTGTTGCTGCATAAAATAACATTGAGACCAACACGATCACGGAGAAGGTATAATGTATACAGATAACACATTGATATTTAGTCATTTTTTTCTTCTAGAGCCGTTACTTTTGAGAACACTAAATTCTGATTTGTCGTGGCTAGTAGGCTCACAAATTGGGTCAATCTCTACGGGTCCCTCATTCATCAACGGTGTGTGTCGTATGGACGCGGAAATTCTTTAATGGACGACGGCTGAATATTGATTGAGTGGGATAACGTTATTTATTCTCTGGTTACTGGAGTTAATTTCGTGAGCACGAGTTCAGCCAAGCATTGGTCATAGCACAGCATACACATTGTATACCATAGGCTTCGCACATGAAGGAATTGTTGAGTTGTATGGCAAGCCAAAGTGCTTTTTATTCGAGAATTTCCGATATCGGAAATTGAATTCCCGATATCGGAATTAAAATTTCCGATATCGGAAATTCATGACCTTCAATTTCCGATATCGGAAATTGAATTCTCGATATCGGAAATTGCAATTCCCGGAAATTGCAATTCCCGATATCGGAAATTAGAATTTTCGATATCGGAAATTGAATTTCCGATATCGGGAATTGCAATTTCCGATATCGAAAATTCGGGGACAATTCCCGATATCGGAAATTCAATCCCCGTTATCGAAAATTCAATTTCCGATATCGAAAATTCTAATTTCCGATATCGGGAATTGCAATTTCCGATATCGAGAATTGCAATTTCCGATATCGATTGCATTTCCGATATCGAAAATTGTCACTGAATTTTCGATATCGGAAACTGCAACTCTAGGGTGCACTCCACACTTGCCACGGTTTCGTACAAAGTGGTGTCTCCCTAATTTTATAATAGGGAAGGTCGCCCGATTTTGACAGCAAGGTAATTCTTCTTACCTTTCTACTAACTGATATCTATAGTATCACCCTGCTGGACGTAACCATTTCTCCAAACGAGGATATAATATTTGCTTGTTGATCGCACTCACTCGCCTCTGCAGAGTTAATCGTGTCCGGAGTTGAATATCTGGCGGACCAAAATCCGCACTTTTTCGAGAAGCGAAAGCACATTTTCATATATTTTATGGAGTTTTTCAGAAAAGTTGAAGAAGGGTTACGGAGGATTGCACGTCTTTCCTTTTCAATTTCAATAGCTCACAAGTCTCCTGAAATAAGGGCACGAGTGTGCCCATTTATAAAATATATACTTTTACAAGGTTTTTGTTAAAGATTTTACATCTATTTATGGCCGAAGATCCGAACCCATGCCTGTTTTTAGCCGCACATCATTTAGGTGTGGAATGCACCCCTAGGTTTTGTTGAGCTTCCAGCTTTCATTTCCGATATCGGGAATTCGGTGACAATTTCCGATATGGGAAATTCTATTTCCGATATCGGAAATTGAATTCCCGATATGGGAAATTCTATTTCCGATATCGAAAATTGTCACTGAATCTCCGATATCGGAAATTCTAATTTCCGATATCGGGAATTGCAATTTCCGATATCGGGAATTGAATTCCCGATATCGGAAATTCGGAATAGAAAGCACTTTGGCTTGCCATAGAGTTGCCTCCTTTATCTTGAACCGTGATACAGTCGTCTTTGATCTGCATGCAAAAAAAAATTCAACCATGGCAAGACTGCGCCTTTTGTTCGGAACTTACTGATCTGGATTAGTGAGAGAGTGAGTAAATCATTTATAATGATCGTCGCTTTCAACAATCTTTCAGTCATATCACGGCGTTTGGGTCCTATTACTTTTCACTCCCAGGACCCACATAGTAGTGTCCTATTCATTTGGACAGGGTCCTATCTGGATTAGTGATGGACAAACAAAAGTCACCCCCCCCCCCCCGCTGTGAATTACTCTAACGCCGCATTAGGACACATATTGAAACGTAGTTCGTCTATTTTTCTTTTCCGATTCTTTGATTCCCTGATTTGGTATGGACTTCATGTAGGAATCCATTGTCCAACCCTTTGTACAGTTGAAATGGGTCAAGTCTAGACACAGTGTTGGTCTCGTGATTCTTACATGGAGTATGAACCCCTGGTTGTAACCGTCATTAGCAATAGATTCTGTGTGGCGAATTCCTATATCCACGAAAACAAATAATGCAAATTCATTTATAGTTGAGTTGATGTGAATACAAGATCAGTTAAAAATTTCTGGTGCACTTTGAAAAGATTTATATACGTCTGTCCGCCAAATGGAATGTCTAACAGGCATTAAGTTAGACATTTGGTACAGACCGTCGTCGTTTACAAACAATTTCAGGCCAACAGTCACGAGAAATTTTGGATAATAAAACATAAAATCAGTGTCCTGCTGGGGCATTGTGTTATCACAGCTCTGTGAAGTAACGCTGTCAGACCTTTATTCTGTTGGAATATACATCCACTCGGCACAATTACAACACATATAAGGGAAGTGGGAAGAGGTGCCGACATACTGACAGAGTCACATGATTTCACAGTATAATCTTCCGGTTAACCTATTCTAAAGCACATACCAAGAATCTAACGATTCGTGACATGTGTTGTATCTCAGGTACGCTTTTATTGTACCTGTTCATGTGGCAAATTGGATGATATGATCACACGGCCCCGAGCACCGGCATAAGCGGTATTAGATACAAATCTAGAGAGCTATGATGGAAATGCTCTGACAACTCGAATATTGGTAATTGGTGAGCTGTTTCTCTGTTACAACTCGTACACTGGGGAGTGGTGAGCTGTATCGTCGTCAGATGAAAATGACGGTATTTAACACAGAAGACTAGTCTGTAAGTCCCGATGTCGACCCAGCATCAACTTCCCACACATGCCAACATATATCAAAGACCAAAAGGTCTGTACAGGGGGCGGGCCTCGGGGACGAAACGTTCACCAGCAGAATCTCGCCATATACAGGTCAAAATTACAACACATATAAGGGAAGTGGGAAGAGGTGCCGACATACTGACAGAGTCACATGACTTCACAGTATAATCTTCCGGTTAACCTATTCTAAAGCACATACCAAGAATCTAACGATTCGTGGCATGTGTTGTATCTCAGGTACGCTTTTATTGTATCTGTTCATGTGGCAACTTGGATGATATGACCACACGGCCCCTAGCACCGGTATAAGCGGTATTAGATACAAATATAGAGAGCTATGATGGAAATGCTCTGCAACTCGAATATTGGTAATTGGTGAGCTGTTTCTCTGTGACAACTCGTACACTGGGGATTGGTGAGCTGTATCGTCGTCAGATGAAAATGACAGCATTTAACACAAAAGACTAGTCTGTAAGGCCCGATGTCGACCCAGCATGGTCAGATTTTTTGGTCAGATGTTTGTTTTCCTGGACCTCGTAGCAAACGGATTGATGACCTTTAGCACGAGGCCACTTTTCAGCACGATTCCGACGCTGGTTGGCTATTTATCGTGGACGCTGCGATTATGTTCTAGAACATGGTTTGGATCATAACCGAACAGCAGAAAGTCTGGATATAGAATACTTTTCAACTTCAAAATAGTCTTTCGCGGCAGCCGCCTGTAAGTTTCCCTCATTATGACCATTGGATGTCTGGCTGCAGTGAAGTTTCCCGTGTTTCGCACGTTTTGCACGTGTTGGACAAACTCCTCCCTAGATACAGTCATGTTGGGTTTGTTCGTATCAACTGGAAATTGGTTGTCTTCTGGAATGATAGCCATGGTTTGTAAAGCTGCCCAACCCTTCAACAAGGCTTGTCTATGGGTAATAACTCTTTCGAGATTTTTGTCAGTGGCCTGGGATATGATGGGTTCCATTAATTCTTGAATTCTTTCCTCTACTAACGCCTTGATGTCGACGATACCATCATAGTGGGACGGCGAGAGAATGGTTTGAATCTCCCGTTCAAGATCCTCCACTTTTCCAATATAATCATACCGAATATCACAGGGACTACAACTTTCAAACGATGAACTCCAATAATAGGAGGTATTACAATCGTCTAGTCGAAGGCGGCCTTGTGACAAAGAACCAGATTGAATAAATAATTCGACAAACTCTGCGAAGGTCAGGGATTTTCGACATTTTCTGCCTCCATGTTCACTCCCTTCAAAGCACACACGTCGGTTGTTTACGGAAAGCGTTCTCAGATAAAAATACAACAGACTTGTATAAGGATCCTGCGTGAACATTATTGTTACCCCATCATTCAATATCTTGTGTGCATTATTGAAAGAAACTTCTTCAAATGTTTTAAACTTAACGAGATCTGGACTCTCCAAAGTTTTGAAGGCATGGGTGGAATTGACAGAACTTAACAATCCCAGAATCCTGTACATAACACGAGACCTCGTTCGAAGGATATCACAATATACAACTCTGTGCTTCTCATCATAAATTAGGCTCTTGCGCAACTGGAGTTCACTTGCGTTTCTTGGATAATACCCTCCAAGTTTTGCACAGCCTTGTTGTAGTGTGAGGTGACGTCTCGCCTGATACCCACCCACCACTATCGTGGAATTATCCTTCGAAGTTGAACGTTTACCGGGTAGGCGGACCTTCGTGGAACGGTTGCCGAAGACCCTGGTCTGAAGAATAAAGTCAAGGTTGACATTTAAAAAACACCCTGTACCATCCTTTGATTAAGGACAGGAATCATATGGGGGGAAGGGGTCAACCTGTGGCTGAGTTTTTTACATGGCCTCTCGTGTCGCGCTATGTTGAATTTTACCCTGTCTGGTCTGGGCTTTTTGGGACCTGTCAATGCTGGGGAGGGGCCATTTCGGCCCCCTAATTATTTTTCTTAATCATTGAGCTAGGGAGCTGAAATTTACCACAGTATACCTTTGGTCAAGCTCTACCAGAAAATGTAAACAAGTCAAAGACGGTCGCTTTGATGACGTCACGGTGATGTCATTTTCAAAAACGGCATTTTTTGGTCAGATTTTTCGAATTTTTCATTCCTGCAATTTCTTCGCAAAAACTGTGTGGTAAATTATTTAAATATTAATGTTGTGTGGAGTAAAATAGTTTTTGCCCACTTTTCATCGCGGAAAAGCAGAAATTTTGAAGAAAAATGACGAAAACATTTTTCTGGTACCCCACGTGGTCGCCATCTTGAATTTACCCATGATCCTCTACTCGGGGATTATGGAAGTAGGCTCAAAATGACCCCAATATGATCGACTATAAAGTCACGGAGTGTCAGCTCTCAATTTTTTAAGAGCGTTAACCAGTCGCGCTAACACCACTATATTGATTGTCCCAAGTTCTCCACTCGGGTGAAAGCTTCAAAAGCTTTGACGTGAAAACTACCTATATCGTGCATTTCCAAGATTCGTGACAAGCTCGAGTGGATAAGGCTAATGAACAATGCGGAACAAAGGAATAACAACTGTATAACAGCTAAAACATTTGTACAATAATACACTTTTTCATACGTAATTAATTCATATCAACTTCTTTAGAATGCTTGTAAATTAAATATAAAATTAATTTCATAGATTATGAATATAACTGCGGCGGTTTCAGGAAAGAAATATAACGCGTACCGGAAGTTATATAGAGGCGTAGGTAAACTAAGGCAATCCTATTATCTATTTCTTTGATTTATGATATATCTTTCTGATGGAACTATTACTGCATTTCTTCTTCAGAATCTATATTATCATCATCATCGTGCTCGGCATTGCCATAGATAATGCTGCAATGTCGCAATAGTCTTTCCCTCGTCTTAATCGTTTGTTTGAGCTGTTCATCTTATGTGTTAGTAGACGCATCGTTATTTCAAAATTTCATTATGAATATATTCATTGTAGTGTCCGCCAATGCATTACTTGATCGTGATATCTATTACTTAAAATAGTGTTCATCCCTGGGATATAGTTCCGATTTGACAGGTCACCCGATTCATCTTCATCATGAAAGTGCATTATATACTTTTTGTTCCTCTTATCAATTTCTTGGCTATAATATAATAAATTATAGCTTTAAAAGGTTGGGCAAACATCTCTTTCAAGACATTACAGAAAACTTACTTTCTTGGTATTCAATCTCATCATATGAAAAATCTTTCCTTTCAATCCTTTTAAACCAGGTTGAAATTGTCCGTCTATATAACCCATGCCTATCATGTACAGCTTTTTAATTCAATTGTTGTGTTCGACTTGTCCAGGGAACAGCATCGAGTATATTTTGGATTTCAAACGTAGTTGGTTTCAGATCAATAGAAAAATGTCCATAATGTGAACAGATAGTATCTTCATACATTTTTTTAAATGGTTGAGTCGTTAGGAATAAATACGATGACCTAATATGAAAATTTCATGAATGTCGACGGGGAAATAGAACAACATACTGACAAGCATCAAATTTCATTATTAGGTCGTCGTAATTATCCCCACCGACTCAATCACTGTATCAAAATGTATGAAGTCCCTATCCCTTCACCTTGTGAGATTTACTATTGATCTCAAACAATCTACGTTTGAAATTAGAAAAAAAGCTATAAAAAAATCTACTATAAAATAAAGGCTCTTACCAGGATAAAGACCTGACGTGTTTGAACAAGCTGTACAGGATTGATAAGGGATATATACAACCTGGATAAGAATCGAATTCATGATCCCCAACAAGGATATCACTTGATTACGGATATGATTGGAATGGAGTGACGTCTAAGAACATATTTTTCTGGTGATCAGAGTGACTGTGAAGAATGTATGCATTCGAATATATTGGGGCAGTCGTTCAACCTACTGATATGCGCAAGCGTATTAAATGTAATATCTGGAAAGACATGTTTGCCCAGCCTAACAAATAAGGCATATAGCGAAGATATTGAGGAAACAAGACAGGATTATGACGAAGATGAATCGGGTGACATGGCAAAACAGGACTATATTCCAGTAAAGCATATCACACCCAAGCGATGAATTGGCGGACTCCATGGAACGATTATTTTAATAGCGAAATTTTGAAAAAGGACGAAACCTCTGCAAACGCTTTAGACAGACTATGGTGAAGCGCTCAAACAAGCGACTAAGGTGCGGAAAAGACTATTTGATAAGTTGGCTGAGAAAAATATTGATGCAGTAATAGTGTCATCAGAAAGAGATATCATAAATAGTACACAGCGAAATATTCTCCAGCCAGTACTGTGCGGCTGCAACTGAACAGTATTGGCAGGATAGGTCCTGTTACCAGCAGGTTTACTGTGCAGTAACCGCAGTTAGCATCCGCTGGTTACCATCCGCTGGGTGACTGGACAGTACCATTCAGTTGACAACTGGGGGGTTACCAGATATTTACTGTATGGTAACAGGTCGGGAACTACAGGTAACCAGCAAGTGAATAACCTGTCAGTAACCAGACGGTAACCGTGCAGTACTCTCTGGTAACTGAACAGTTCCCTGCCAGTAAGCACGCAGTTCCTTGCCAGTTACATTCAGTTGTGGATTGCATGGTACTGGCTGGTGACGGTAACCAGCTGGAATTGGCTGATGAAAGTTTGGCTGTATAGATCACGATCCTGATCCTGCACCCTGATTTTGAGTTACGTTACTTCCAATGATGACATCACTTCATATCATGACATCACTTCCGGTGATGTCGCATCAAGTAATGACGTCACTTCTGGCTATGATGTCACTTTCTGTGATGATATCTCTACCGGTGATGACGACTTTGATCATGATCAAGTGACCCACAGCTCTCCCTTTACCCACTACTTTCAACCCCACCTGCACATATGTCTCCCGCACCCCACCTGATCCCGGCTTTGTTTGTCACTATTTGTGTTACAATTCCAGAAATACATGTATTGGTTTCTTTTTGGTTCTTCAGAATACATTGTTCTGAATATAACCAAATTTGTTTTGTTTTTTGTACTGTGTTCATCATATGACTTTGTTTGTTTATTTTGTTTTCCACTCGTGCAGCAGACAAAGAGACAAATTGGTTTTATGTCCGCTATGTATAATTATTCGTACGTTCACTGGTAGTGTCATTTTGATGACTATTGACTACCTCTACTGCTAGTATTTCTACAATTTGTTACATATTATTGTCATTGTTGTACCGTCTAGTTGCAACCAGATGGTAAAGTTCCTGTCTTCAGTCTTGTTTCTACCAGTGTAGCCATTTCGAAAACTTTTGAAAAAATATATATTACATACTCTCCATTGCAAGGATATTTACAAAACATATTTGTAAACCCACCAGTCTGCGCTTAAGAAACCGTTGAGAGGAGCGAGGGGTCTGTTTGGTTAACACAAGTCGTCTATCTGCAATAGTAGTGGTAGACACACGCATTGTTATAAATTCTTGTTGTCTGTGAATTCCCATCTGTTAATCAATGTTGATAGATTAAAATCCTATGAACTCCCCCACCCCCCGCCCTCTCATTCCCATTGTATGTCTGGAAAGGATCTTAGGTTCCAGGATGAAAGCTCGATTCCGTTCACCTCAGTTGACTGACTAATCACAGCACCGCTTTAATGGAGTATGAGTATTCAGCTCTCAGCCTTCATTGGTCCAGACGGAACACTAAATATTCATGATATGGGGTCGTTGAGTGGCACCCTTAATCCGAGAATTTAATTCATTTTATTATGAAATGTGTTGGATACAAACAGTTTGATTCTCCTCGTTCAAGATTACCTTCTGTAAAATCATGTCGAGCAAAGATGATGAGATAAACCAGGGCGGCCAGTGTCGTCAGCCACAGAAGCAATCTTATCTTCCCGTGTTTTCTTGACAGCATGACTAGTTCATTTCAAAGCACTCGGGACGGCCTGCTCTATCCGTCTTTGTACTGTATACTCCATTTTGGTCATCTGACAATTAAGATATATTGACACATCAATCTTTATAATAATCGGCGATTGAAATACGAGACTCTGTGTAATAATTTATGATCGAAATATATTGATATGAATTACAACACATATAAAGGAAGTGGGAAGAGGTGCCGACATACTGACAGAGCCACATGACTTCACAGTATAGTCTTCTGGTGAACCAGCACATACCAAGAATCTAACGATTCGTGATATGTGTTGTATCTCCGGCACGCTTTTATCGTACCTGTTCCCCCTTGTGATCTGGGACTTTAACAAGTAAACCTGATTTGACAGTCGCAATTGCCATTCAAAGATATCGTTGTGACGAGAAGAGCTGACAATAACCGTGTGGATGTGTGTACGCGCGAAAATAGCAATACTAATCTTTGGCAGAAACGTACTCCATCAATCGCGTAAAGAAATCGAACATTGGTGCAAAAATAAGACAATAATATTGTGTTATGTGTATGTCTTCTAATAGTTGGATGGCTTAGTGAAAACCAATCTAGGTAAACGAAGATGGTAAATCAGGGGTATATTCCGTGATATTATATCTGAGTTTACTGAGATTGAGTAAAAACAAAAACTCCACCAAAAAAAAAACAAAAAAAACAAAAACAAAAACAAAAATGTTAACCAGGATGAATGGTTGAATCTATCTCACCCATAACAACTGATTGTACTGGGGTTATTGTTAGACTATTATGACAAACATAATGCAGGATGCAGAGGATCGTTCGGGCATGTGCCTTATACACAATTTGCTCCCATTTTTTATCCAAAAGATCATGATATTATTTTGCATACTACTCAAGAAACTGCTGACTTCATGCAGATCATTCTGATAACTGAAAAGTATTTAGTGAAATAATTCCAGGACAATGGGGACCAATATTTGACAATATAACGACCTTCATTTGGGTTTCTAATCGGGTGGATTAGTACTATTTGTAGAATTTTGACATGCCGAGCAAACACGCCATTCTCTGTGATGATTTACTGGGATTTAGAGAGCATGAAAATCAATATATAGTTTGAGTCAAGATCTAGTAATTGCAAATTAAATATCAAGGCTTGCTCCAAAACCATAGTGCCATCGTATTTTCGAACATCGGTCAAAGTTTTCTATGTATTCTGACTATATATACTCCAATGAGCATTGTGTTTTCCCCGTTCTTCCGTAACGTAACCTTGCTCGGGCGAGATCTTGAGTACTACAGTGGTGCACAGGCGAGTCCAAAGAAACTGTAACGGTTACCCGTTTGTGTATAGAACAGATTGAATCAGGACCGTGTACTGCGCTGGAATGTGGGAAGGACGACCTTGACCCGTGTCGTCAACATCGGGCGAGGAGGATTTCGGAAATGCATTCCCCTGTATTTCTCGTTTACCAGACCGAGTTGGAAGCTGATATTTGACAATTACGTCAGTTATGAATTATGGTTTGTTCTTCCATAGCCATATTTATTCAGCGAGGTCTATATAAACGGTTCGGGAAAATGTGGTTTGAGTGACAGTAAAGAGGGCGCTGGTATCGTCGACTGTGATTGGCCGTGGTTCACGGAAGTGCGGTAGCCCTATATAAGCTTGAGCTGACGTAGAGATCGGGGACAGACTAGAAAGAAAGTGCTGGAGGAACACACGCCAGGTCAGCCTGTAATTCCTTGATTTTGGCATAATTACGGTTGAGCCGTAATGCAGTTGTTTTTGGCCTGGGAATCTAAAAGCTTGTAAATCCTGTAGTTAGTGTAACCTGTAACAAACACGCCAATCCAATGAGAATTTGCCGGCTCGCATCTTCAGGTGGAAACGTGTTTTGTGGTTATACTATAGTTTAGGGAACACGACAGTGTGTTCGTGTTGTATGTAGTTTTGGGACCATGGGTAATACTGTAATGAGACATGTGTTTGCCTGTAGCACATTTAGGCAACTTGCATGGTCTAACTTCAGTATGAAATAGGGCTTCTAGATCTATATACCAGTAGGTTGATAATTTCGACATTATTGCTGTGCTATCTCGCTGCACTGGGACTAAAGCCACAATATTTGTGTCGATTTGTTGACCGTGAAGCGGTATATATGCTAAGTCAGGAATTCCCTCACCCCAAGAAATATACAACTGCACTAAACACAGGGAGAAATAAGCCAAACTTCCACTGCCATAATACAACGACGCAAACGGCTGTGCAACGCTATACGGGCGAAAACGAGCACCGTGATTACGGCCGGGCGAAGCAAATCAAGTACAGGCGGGCGTGCTGCTTTCATCAAGAAACGTCGGTAAACCGTGTATTCCGGGGGCCCAGCAAACAGGGTCGAGTAGTCGGCTACACGAACGGCGTCCAGCAGGGAAAGAGAGAAGTACAGAACATCGTACAGGACAGAAAGATACAGCACACCGAGTACCCAAGAAATAAACAGCACACAGATCCCACAGAAAGATACAGCACACAGATTCCACCAAGAGGAGACGTGTATTTATCCACGTTAAATGAAGAAACACAGACCACAGATTACACAGTCAAGAAAGCCACAGACCACAGATCCATACAGGGAAGAAATGCGTATTTATCACGCATAAAGGCATGGTGCAGATGGGCCAGCTTTTATCGATGTAAAAGTAGTAACAAAACATACAGGTTCCAGTAGGACACGTGTATTTATCACAAGTTACAGAAGGCGGGCTTCCTTTCACCGATGTAAAAGTGGTAACAAGATTTACAGACAGTAAAGAGAAGCCAAGGCCCAGCAAAGGCAGATTTCTGAAACGTCGGTTAGACGTGAAATCTGCAGGGTCGCTAACTACAGACTTACAGACAAGCCAAGGCACAGCACAGACAGATTTCTGAAACGTCGATTAGACGTGAAATCTGAACGTACCGTACGATGTTTCATCGGTACCAAATGAAAGAGTAATAGCACATTATATACCCATGTAAGCAGACTGGTGAGCTGACAAGTTACGGTCAAGCTCCGACGACGAGGGGTGAAGTACACGCCGGGTTGCCACGTCTCTGGAGAGAGCGTCACCGCCGTGACGTTCCAACGACTGGGGGTTGTTGTATCTGGAGAGAGCGTTACCGCCGTAACGTTCCAACGGGCCGTGACGTTTCAGCGACTTGGTGCTATATCTGGAGAGAGCGTCACTGCCGTGACGTTCCAACGCCTGAGGGTATCTGTATATCTGGAGAGAACGTTACCGCCGTAGCGTTCCAACGGGCCTTGAAGTTTCAACGCCTGGGCGACGTATCTGGAGAGAGCGTTATATCCTTAACGTTCCAACGACTGGGTGCCATCCCTGGAGAGAGCGTTATATCCATAACGTTTCAACGACGGAAGAGAAGGGCCAGCAGCCAGGCCGCCCTTATCCCCAGAAGAGAAGGGCCAGCAACCAGGTCGCCCTTATCGCGCATTAAAGCACTATATTAATAACTATAGTTATATGCATACACTCTCATATATATTATTACCATATAACATCAAGCTTAAACTGCACACATTCTCCTCTATTATCCACATATACACTAGGGTTACGTTGACTGTATATGCACACACTCTCTCAGGGGCAGGTATCCGTGAACCTGAGGTGCACACGCCAAGTGTATGTATCCGTGAACCTGAGGTGCACACACCAAGTGTATGTATCCGTGAACCATATATGCACACATTCGCTCACATCACGTGTATATATACATCAAGTTTATTTGCCTACACTCTCTTAGTGTCTGTACATATATGTAAATACCATAATGTTACATCTCCTTAGACATTCTGTCTAAGCCACGCGGTTCTACGCTCTTGTTTGTAACCGCGTATACTATTTGTGCAGAATATACCATAATAGACCTTTACATGAGCGTCAGTCATCCTTGTAGGGTTGTGATCATCTCTTCGAACCCCGGATCTCTACTAGTGAAGGGGTTAACGACGGTGACGGCCAGAATGCCAGTGGGCAATCCCGGTTATTGATTCGTTTTCTTCTAAACACTACGACTGGTCCTGCTCGTACACGTTACAAAACCAACTGATTATCGCCACATGGTCAGTGTCTCCCCAATTAGCATGTATCTTGAATACGGTACCTCACAGATGTTCATAAAATTGTTCACTCACTGTACGAAGTTATTATTTTTTTTATTTTATATAATTGACACTTTATTCGGTTTTTGGGGCAAGCATATACAATTCAGTCCTTGAAATCATCAGAATGCAATATTACATGCACCATATCATATACCATATAATATACTATACATGTACATAATATACTATTGTATAGAAGTGGGCAGTCTGTATCATATCAGTATATTTAGCTATAGATGGAGAAAACCATCCATGAATTGATGTGATATCTGACGGTCGTAATTCATGGATGGAGCGCCAAGTCATAGTAAAACAGCGAGTAGAAATCCAGCCGCCCTCGCCTGACGAGGGGGATGGTATTTACGCTAAAAATACGGCGAAAGCATCCAAGTTTAGCAACTTACTATCTCCTCAGATCATTATCCTATCCATAAACACCGTTTATTTGGGTATTCGGCTCTGTTTTGTTGAGATAGCAGCATAAATCCACACCTACTGTACCGTTTTCTTCCATCCGCCTCTGTTCACTCGAAAGTTAGGCCAACAAGCATGCGCACACGATACACTTCACGTCATAGTCACGTGACTCTCATTTGGCGACCCGTCGTCATCCGCGCACCGTTTCACCAAATCTACTTCTGCAGCGGTGGCCTCCCTTCTCCTACTAACTACCCGACCGAGCAAGTTGAAACACATGGAACATATAAATTGTTTCTCTTTCTCCGGGGTGAAGGCTTTGATATTAAGAAATTCTGCTGTCAGTGCTTCATTCACGGTTAAATCGGACCCCCTTAATGTTGAGGTTACCGGATGCCTGCTATATCCATGGTCAGACTTACGAATGAATTCCTGGTTGCAGTTAATACAGCTCATTATCACCTCTCGGGCGCAATCCAAGGGATATTTATTACACAATACCTGGAATAACTATCAAGAATTGTTTTAAAATGCAGGATTATTCTCACGCGTGTAATCAGTTAGCCGCTTCTGCCATGATTCTATCGCGCCTGTCAGCTACAATACCACGTGTGGAGGAAGTGCGCGGATGACGGCGGGTCGCCAAATGAGAGTCACGTGACTATGACGTGAAGTGTATCGTGTGCGCATGCTTGTTGACCTAACTTTCGAGTGAACAGAGGCGGATGGAAGAAAACGGTACAGTAGGTGTGGATTTATGCTGCTATCTCAACAAAACAGAGCCGAATACCCAAATAAACGGTGTTTATGGATAGGATAATGATCTGAGGAGATAGTAAGTTGCTAAACTTGGATGCTTTCGCCGTATTTTTAGCGTAAATACCATCCCCCTCGTCAGGCGAGGGGGGCTGGATTTCTACTCGCTGTTTTACTATGACTTGGCGCTCCATCCATGAATTACGACAGTCAGATATCACATCAATTCATGGATGGTTTTCTCCATCTAATTTAGCTAATGTGTGCACGGTCTGAGAGCGCTATAGTTGTGATTGTGAATCGTCGAACTTTATCTATACACCATGCAAACATGTTGTGACTGGTGACCTTGATGTGGTGAGTGATAAGGACCTGAAATTCTCCTGATGAAAGGGCCAAAATATAGACAGCGGAGAAGAATAAATCTGAAGGCCCACCAGAAGATAGTCCTGTCTGCATTGGAACAGTACGGTATTGATTGGTCGAAGCGAGAAAAAGTTGAACCTACAGTACTCGCTGATTGGCTGGACCTCACCAAAAGCAAGGTCGTTGAAACAATCCGCCATATTGACAGAAGTACTCTTCTCCAAGCAAAACAAGTACTGAGAAACCTCAATTCGCAAGAAGTTCTTGCAAATCTCCAGAGTAAATTCGTCATTGTCCCAGCAGACAAAGCTCCAAATAATATAATATTCATATGTAAATATTACTATTACCAGGTGCTGGTTAAAGAATTGAGTGCAGACCTATCATCATCAAATACGTCTACTTACTCCCAAACTTCATTTACTCTGGAAGATTTAGTTAACAATCACAAAACGTTTCTCAGGGAAAGAGATATTTGTCTTCCAACCAATCATAACGACATACCTAAAGTATACTGGACTCCCAAAATGCATAAATCACCATACAAAGCTAGATTCATAGCTGGTTCTAGAAGCTGCGCCACCAAGCTTCTTTCAACCCTATTGACGAGGGCCCTTCAGGAGATAAAAGCGTTTTGGGAAAGGTATTGCGCCACTATTTCTAAAAACTCTGGCGTTGAATGTATGTGGATATTAAAAAACTCAAAATGTCTTACGGAAGAATTTGATGCTAAAGGTCACATACCGTACAGACATGTATCCACATGGGATTTCTCGACTCTCTATACTACAATCCCTCATCAGGACCTTGTTGACCGTCTAAGTTCATTAATAGTATCTGTGTTCAAGAAAACTGATCGTAGATATATTAATGTCGGTAGCCATAAAGCATTCTTTAGCTCTACTACATACAAGAGATATCATTCATGTGATGTTTCTTTGTTTATAGAGTTGCTTGAATTTCTCATTAAAAATATCTATGTGAAATTTGGCAACACAATATATCAGCAGCATATAGGTATTCCAATGGGTACTAATTGTGCACCCCTGTTGGCTGACCTGTATCTGTTCTCTTATGAATATGACTATATGCAGGCGCTTTCAAAAACCGATCCATTCAAAGCCCGTTCCTTCTCATTCACCAAACGCTATATAGACGATCTTCTCGCTGTGGATAATCGCTATATAAATGACGCAGTGAAGGATATATATCCACCTTCACTGGATTTGAAGGAAACTACAGATAGCCCTACAGGCACATCATATTTAGATCTATATCTCTATAAAAATGAAGCGGGCATTCTCTCTCGTCGACTTTATGACAAAAGAGATGATTACAATTTCGACATCGTAAACTATCCCTTTCTGGACAGTAATATTCCAGTGGGACCTGCATATGGCGTATACATATCTCGCCTAGTAGCATTTGCTAGATCCTGTGTTAATCGTGACGATTTCAATCAACGTCACAAAACATTGATGCAGAAACTTATAAAACAGAGCTATTCCTCCAAGCGCCTCCACTCAAAGTTTCTCAAATTTGGCGATACATATCGCACGCTGATAGCAAAATACGAACGTAGCGTACAAGATCTATGGCGTTACGTTTCGTAACTTGTGTCTAATTCCGCTTAACCCGGGGCTAGCGGCCGTATGAACCCATGTACTTCAAGATCCTCATGGTGTTCATATGAACAGTCACAATTAAAGCGTGACTGAGATACATCATTCTCTAGATAACGACTTTAGAACGATTATTATGGATTAAGAATACTGATCAGCGATACGGATTTTATATTTTTGGAACATCATGATGTCTTGTCGGCATCATTGAAAACTGTTGACCGCTTCTCTCTTGCAGGAAACTAGCCTATGTTTATGTATACTATGATTGTCTTTTTTGAATTTGGTGCTAATACTGTTATATGGATATGGAATAGGTCTTTGGATTATGGACGCGGATATTCTTTAATGGACGAAGGCTGAATTATGAATGACGGACTAGACGCTTGTATCTAATCTGGTTATATATTTTAAGAGTCAAAAGTTCTGTGACAATAGCATCAGCGTCGAAATAAGAGGTGCAAAGTTGACCAATATTGGTCAAATTGACTACGTTCACCATTTTTGCAATGTATATAGTTTTGGATTTCATAAATAGCTTTGATTTTGTTTTGTATGCTTCTTATGCAGGGGATTTTCTTTACCACTTTCATTTTGTATATCGAAAATTTAATGATGGTTATAAAATAGTTCAAAGGCCTATTTCTCATTTAAGGTAATCCAATATTACATTTTCCGATGAAAATTTAATATTAATACCTACTGAGGCTAACCAAAGTTCAATTTGCCTCCAAAGTAAAATTTTTAATCACAGTACCACAAAAGATGAATAATGATCTCCGGGGTTCTATTACAAGATGTGCACAGACTACTAACATTATTATCCATTCTATGTGCAACTATGTTGGTTGTCAGTATTCTATTAATAACACGGTATTGAAACCATTTGTATTTCACTTCCTTGTATTTCGATACCTGAATATAAAAGTTTCCAATCCGACTCATTATATGATTTCTGAAGAATTTCTTCCCATTTTAAATGTATCTTAGCTTTTTTGAATTTTCCGTTAAGTAAAGTTTTATAAAATATCTGACAGCCTTTTCCATTCGCTAACAAGCGAGATACAGCTGGTGGGATTGAAGGTCCTAAAGGATGTTTTCTTAGTGTTTTGAATCCCATCAAAGTTCCTGCTGCTTTAACTGATTTTGTAAGCGACACATATTCTAAGTAATTTGTTTTACAATTGAATCGTGATTCGAATGCTTGAAATGGAAGGAATTCTCCCGTATCATTCAGAAGGTCATTGACGAAGCGGACACCTTTATTATTCCACCTAGCAAGGTAAAATGGACGGTTATTGATGGTGAACTTGTCCACTGCTGAATTCTGTACATGATTTGCATCATAATTGTTTTTGAAAATCCACCCACGCTGAAAATACATCCCGTCAAAAAATTGACCGGTATAACTGCTTCGTTAAGAAACACAGGACCTACTTGTACTGGATCTATGTCCTGTGGAATATACAATTTTAATATTGTACCCCACTTCGGATTTGAATTGAGTCTTTTCATCCATGATATTTTTTGTGCCTGAATTACATATTTCATGGCCGGAATGTCTAACCCCACTTCTTTAAATGTTTTAGATGCAGTTTCCCCAGAAATTTATAAATTAAAATATAAATTCATAACAATATTTGTGGAGAATTTCGATGACTGGATCAGGCGGATTTGGAAGGGCCGAAAATAAGTGGTTTAATTTTGGTATTAGTAACCTTTCAAGAATAACTATTCTGCCTAAGGGGTGAGTCCACGCTTCTCCAATGAGTTCATGGACATTTGGATATCTTTCAATTTATCTTTGTAATTTCTTTCAACCATTTTATCGAGATTGTATGTAAATATTAATCCCAGTAATTTAAACTCCCCCTGTGACCAGTCTCATTCCCATCTTGTTCGAAATGTTGCATCTGATATTTTAGTTGATCCTAGTTTTATTATCCTTGTCTTGTCAACATTAAATTGCAAGCCTGAAAAATTTGCAAAGTGCGCTAATGTATCTAATCAAGAGTTTAGACTTTTAACCGATCCATCCAGAAATGTTGTTGTGTCATCTGCATATTGTGAAAGTAAATATTCTACATCACCAATTTTAATTCCTGTTATATTTTTGCTAGGTCTTTACAAATTAAGAATATGTATGGTGATAGTGGGTCTCCATGGCGACAGTCGCGCGAAATATGAAAGAACTGTGACGCAAAACCGTTAACTAATACACATATTTGCGCGTTGCGATAAAATACACTTATCCACTTCTGTTTTGAGGGACCAAATTTGAAGAAGTGTAACACATTCTGAATGAATGACCGGTCTACCGAATCGAAAGCTTTTTCGAAATCTATTAGCATTAGCATTCCTGGTTTATGATGGTTTTCTACATACTGCAATAAATCCAAAACTAATTTTCAGCTATAAATATCCCTGACACAAATCATTTTGATCAGCACTTATTAGATGTGGTAAACAATCTTTGATTCTCCGCGCAATGGCTGCTGATGCAATTTTGTATGAAACATTTAAAAGCGAAATTGGCCGCCAGCTCTTAAGCAGATGTTTTGGCTTCCCCTCTTTTGAGAGGCAGGTTATTACTCCTCTTTGTTTTGTTACAGATAATTCACCATTTTGATATGCGTAATTTAAGGAGTTGAGTAAGTAATGTCTGAAATCGTGCCAAAAGAATTTATAAAATACTGCGGTGTATCCGTCCGGTCCAGGACTTTTCCGCTCTTCATATTCTTTAAGGCTTGTAACATTTCACTGAGAGTTAGCTTCCCTTCAATACACTACGATTGTGTTTCACTAGATTTTGGTATTTCTTCTGTTTTCAGCTTATCAAGGTTAATATCACTCGTTTCTTTTCTACTATAAAGTTTTTTATACAAAGACTTTGTTTCTTGTATAATTTCTTCTGAATCTGTTAATATTTCACGTTTGGAATTTTCTATTCTATTTATTGGTTTGTTCAAATAATTTCTATGTTCGAGGCTCAGGAAATATTTTGTGGGTTTTCCTCCCATTTCTGACCAGTTTGCCTTGGCTCGTGTCATAATGCTTTCAACTTTACTCTTATTAATACTCTCTATTTTTTTATTTGTCTCTTCTATCTCATTAAGGAATAATTTCTTTTCATCATATTCTGTAAGTATATCTAATTCTTTTTCTTTTATCTCTAATTCCATTTTTAAATGAAGTTGTTCCTTTTCCCCTTCTTTCTTTTTATGTGATGAATATGAAATTGATTTACCCCTTATATTTAACAATATCATTTCAATGAATAATTGATCATTGATAGTATATTCGGATTTATCTTCATTATGGATGTTTACTACATTTTCTGGTTGTGCATATTGCTTAACTGTTTCCTTAATTGTTCTTTTAACCAACTCTACATAATCTTTATCATTAATGAATTATTGAACTTCCAAAAACCCTTCCCCTTTTTAAAATTTTTGAATGACAATGCTAATGTGATGAGTGCAGATCTGATCTGTAACTTGTGGATATCTGTTTTTTTTTATCCACCGTGATTTTGTGAAATGAGGGAAAAATCCAGCCGCGCTTCGTACGCGCTGTACAAAGTTATTTGATCTGTGTATGTTAACCAGTTGGGACAAACTTTTCAAATGAATTTTCTACTTTGAGATATTGTATACATCTCACGCTCACAATTCTCATCTGCTGGGTTTGCAGCACTGTCATATCGATTTGCGAATGTTATAGATGAAGCGGATGCTATTGGCGGCGTGGTTGCGCCCCTCCAGATGTTTACATGAACTATAACAATCAAACACTATTACTTCCCATATAATACTCTGTAAAACCTCTGCTGAATAACGTGATGTGATGTCATCCTACATACGAGTGACGCCGCCATAATCATGTCATTATGTCCTCCTGTTGATCAAATGTCGTGTTGGCTGGAATGTACGCTTTCATAAAATATATAGTTTATTATGGTTATCTTCTATATTTATTGACACAGAAGACAAATTGTCACGAGGGTGCAGAAACTGCCTCTAACGGGACAGCTATCCTTAATTTCCGACCACATAACCACCGTAAAACCACCGTAATGTATATTTGAGAAAATGGTTTCCGGATTTATGGAGTTTTAATGTGTAAATTTGTACGATGACCCCATAGCGACATTATTACAGCTCGTTCGTTTTCTTGCACCTGAATGTTCTCTGAAAGTAGGGTCTTTTCCTGGAAGTGCAAGATTGTTTCAATAAGCCATCTCACTGTAGGATATAGTAGTAATATAAATACTCAACTTACATGAATACACAGCTTGGATCTGCCGCCAACCTTAGAATTAACCTCAGCGAATGAAGTTTAAATTGTAAGTCATATGCTCCATGTTATATCCCTCCTCAGCCTGGCATGTTTCTTAATGTAAAGGTCAGAAATCACTTGAACCCTACCTTAGTATGATAACATGTTGATTCCGGTACAGGATTATAATCATACATACATTCAGTGACGGGTGGATATTTATATCGACTTATCTCCAAACTTATCATTTTATAAATATTATTCGGTTACCAGGTGGTATACCACAGGTATGTTCACAAGAGTGATCCGAGGATTGTTCACCTGTATGCCATATACAATTAACCTGGTTGAGAGGGAGTGTGAGCCGTATAGCATGCTAGATAAACAAGAGAAAATGAAGGCCAAATTTTCCACGTCTGTAAGGAGAACTGGACACGTTGGCCTTGCTTGGGCTTTAAAAAAAGCCAGAATATATATAGTTTTTTTTTTATAAATGTATGGTTTGAATGTCTGTCTGTGCCTAATTAATTATATGAATATATTCATGTAAACAAGCATATTATATTTATATACATGTCCTACATACATGTGTATATTCAGAAGCTTCAAACATAAGTTACTCGAAGTCCGTCATAACGTACTGCCCACGTTGATATTTTTGGAGATGTACATGCACACAGGTGAATAGGGGACGATTTGTTCTGCGGTGAATTCGCAAAGAGCTACTGGTGGTTATGCACAATAGTCTGGATATACACTCTCATTCCGTTGTCGAATATAAAGTTTGAATATAGAGAGATCAGTGTATTCTAGACTTAATTCAGACTCATTTATCCATTGAGTACGTTCCGACAGTGAAAATGAAGTTCAGTCAAATGTGTTCCAGCATGTCTTGGGACACTTCTGTTGTGTATTGATGGGGGCAAGCACCCGTGTTGTTAACTAATTCAGAGAAACGTTCTGTTCCCAATACTCTGCGTATAAATAGAAGATATTTTCATTGTTCTGATATTTTGGAATGGTATTTATCATTTGCCTGGGGTGAAATAAAACTTTAATTTTGAAAGTTCAAGTTCAACTTTTGAAACATCACAATTGAGGGAGGATGAACTATATCACATTTGTAAACATCCTTTAAGAATATGTGAGGTGAAAATTTTATTTCAGATACATGTTTTCACGAAATATTTCTACATTCGGGCATATGCTTTTCACATGCGCCTACACATACATCAGGGGGCATGTTGGTCACACGGCAAAATATAGGAATATATATAGCAGTTTGTTTCGCGAAAATTAGGAGAAATGTAGCAATATATTTCTTGAATTATAGGAATTGATAGGAACAAATGAGTGTCTGGGTGTGTAAATATAAGACAACTGACATGTTTCTATACATAAATACACTATAGGCATCGACAAGTTTACTGCGAGATGCACACATTTACAGGCCTAGATCCATGAGAATATACTGACAGCTACATGTTTTGGAGTTACGACAAGAATACACTACACAGCACAGAAAACGAAGTGCCGTTTGAGACAAAATGGAAAATCAGTGGAGTGGGCCAGGGAGGAAAATCAGTGGGGTGGGCCAGGGAGAAGTGTCAGTGGGGTCGGGGGTACACGCCCGAAATTTGTGAAATTATCAAACGTTTCCACGATGAAAAGTTTTTAAGTAAACATAGGTGAATATAGGATTTTGTCACAAATATAGGAAAATATAGGAAATATAGACAACCATGGCTGATGACATATACGTATACATCCAGCCGTCAGATCCGATATTCAGTAATCTGTCGTCGTCAATGAAGAATTTCCGTGTCCATAATCAAAAGAGATAATTCATAATACAACATTGGCAACATCTCCAAACAGGCAAGAAATAAATACATATTTATATATTTAGTTTTTCCACAAGAAAGAAGGGATTTTCGATGATATCGATAAGACATCGTCATGTTCCTATTGCCTTAACCGTATCACTGATCTGTATGTTTTCCTAATAAAGTATTCTCTAAATGCTATTTTTCTACCAGATCTGAGAAGTTCTTTTGTTCATACCTGTCGAGGTTTATCGCAGACACACTGTCAATCGGGTCAATTCGACTGGGTCGAATATACTCCGAAATACTTGATCGATTTTGACTTACCCAGTGTTATTGGATCGAAAAATATAGGGTTGAGATTTTGACTTAAGAATATTGGGTCGACAGGTGTAGTGGGTAGATCCCTGCCACTCAATATTTCGGGTCGAGATTTTGACCAAATGTATCAGGCCCTACTGGACCGGAAGGAATTTTGACCCAATGAATTTGGGTCAGAATGAATAACCCAAACTTTTCGACCAAATCTTTTCTTTGGTCGAATTCCCCCTGCCCCCAAATTATTGGTTCGCAGCGACCAAATAATTTTGAGACTTTTGTGTAAAATAAATGTTTTTTCCTATTAATTATTGTCAATATTTATTTCCATTCTATACTACAATCGGCTATATAAATTTTACTGTGCAATAAACTTTTTACTTTGAACACGTAGAACGATTGACCTTCGTAACATAGGATTTTTGTATGTGATTTACTCAATCATCCATGAAAGAGTAAATGTAGCCGCCTCCAGCGATGCGGAAAATCGAATGAAAATTATTTTTCCGCGGTGTGATTGAGTGAGCATGTCCAAATATCTCGCCTATATTATGGTATTTAATTTCCTTTTCGTACAAAATGAAGTGCTATGAAGATTTATCATGGCTAAATCTTACATGTTCAATAAAATGATTTTATCTTTGTATTATGAATTGAATTAACTGTAACACATATCTCATAACTTCAATCCCGTTTAGTTCGTTTCATCTCCATTAGCGACGCAAAGGAGGAGATTTACTGAGGTTTTGGTATTGTAACATGTGAGAATAAAGCCAATAGAAATGGCATTATTGTGTTTATCTGTAATCGGCTCTAACCCATTAACTTACTAAGCATAATAATGTACGAGTCTTAATTTGTGACTGTGAGGTGTAGCATATATAATCAATATAAGCTCATGTTTCTTTTTGTAAATTAGAACAATTCAATGGAATTCTATAAAAAGCCAACTTCACAGCCATATTCTGAATCCAAACTCGTAGCTAAATAGTTTCCAATAACATGCAACGTACTAAAGACACTTTGAGGTGTTTTTTTCTCGTGTTATAATAATTTTAGCTTGACTTCATTTCGATAGCAAACTTTTGCTTAAATAAATATATTAAATGAAAGAGAAAAATTGCTCTTATTACTACTCATGAGATACAAGCTATACATACACAAGAAGATTCAACAATGATAATTCATACCGTGAATGTTCCAATCGTCAGACATAGAGAGAAAAGAAAGGGCATTGGAATGTGACATGATTTATTGTCTGACGTCACCAGTTCCGATAAGGCTGCGCCAGGAGAATTTTACTATATAGAATTCATGACAGGCACAAAGCCGAAAATATTGCACCGTTAGAAAACATAATATATCGGACCTACTTGGATAATACCAGGATTATCTTCCCCGTCCTAAGAAGAGTCGACATGAGAGTAGTATGGCCTCTCATTTCAATACTGATATGGTTCGACATCAGATCTTTCATTCAGCTGATGGTTCTTAGATTATTGACTCCACATTTCAGAGACCACGGTTGCCTAATGAATACTGGACCTAACGCCTAAATTCTCTAGGCCGGTATACAAGTTGAATATAACAGACAATCTCACGCCTGAACTGGACAATCTGCGACGTTGGAAATGCCAATTTGACAATTCCTTTAACCCAATTCTTAACAGTGACATCTGAGATATTCCCCGTCTTGATCGAGTTTACCAGATTGCTACTTTGCTCAAACGACAAATGTTCGGTGAATATCGTCTACCCTAGCTTGTGCATAAATATATAGACGGAAATGCTGTCAACAGCGTGAAAGTGTGCGATAAAGCGAAATAAAAGCAATTTATGATCTTAATTTACCGAATTGCAATGATTCCTACGCGTTTAATGCCTCTCACTAAAATATCGTGGCCATAAAAGTGCGGCATTTAGACTTAATTATGAAATGTGTTTTATGTTTAAAGGTATAGGACCAGTGTGCACTCTGCTACACTGGAGGAAGGGGATTACGGGTAAAAGAACCGATGTCATTTGTCCACTCTCACTGAATCCATAATCCCTTATGCTAGTTAACTTTATTGCACTATGCTCATTGTTCAGCCCTCTCGCTCCCTCGTACTGGTTTCTTGGCATAAAAATAGGAATGAAATGTCCCCATCCATAGCTGACTACAGTTGTTACGAGCACTTGTGATTTGAGGCGGAATGTACGACAGAAACAGTATTATAGTCGGAAAACCTTACTGCTAATTCTCTGCTAATTGCAAGAAACTAGTTTGATATCAAAAGGGTTCTGAACATTATTCACTCAAAACTGCTGTATGTCGTCCAATCGCCGGGCTGGGTGTCTGTATTCGAACGCCAAACCTTACCACGACACCTTAACATAAGGTTATACTCATTATCGCTGATTGCCACACAGGACTGTTCATTACGCCCATATTATTCCATTTTATTTGAAAATAGAATTGCCCCTGTCCCTATGGAATTCAGTTATCACGGTGCTACTAGGAGAGAAATCGGGATCATTATTTGCTGGAATAACCGGTGCTATTTGACGGTTAAGCAGGTCATACTGAATGTGACTGACAATGGGTCTGATTCCCTGAAATCTGATTACTGTGCCACTCGACTGCCTATAGTTTTTAAATGATGTGCGAAGTAGGGCGATGTCACTGTGAACAACCCTCCGCCGACCATAAGAGATAGTTGTGATGGAGGAAATGACATTTCAAATAAACTGATTGTCGTATCGTTCATGACATTCAATTCATACCAGATTTCCATCGGTCGTTACAGTTGCCCTTTGACCATTCCACACAAGATAACCAGACCCCCATATTGATCTGCAGGTCCGATATGTGATCTGATAAGTTATCGGTTTCTTATACAATCCATTTAAAGAAACGCTTAGATTGACTGAATGCTCGTCCAATTATCGCCACAAGCCACAAAAAATATCTTTCTGAAAATTTGAATTGACCAACTAATGTTTCAAAACTGGGAAGTGGATTTTATATACAGATTTATTATTCTTATAATGTTCACTTAAGGGTTTCGATACTTTTCGTTTAGCAGAAGTCACGTGATATATCCCATACAACCTACAGTTACAGACAAATGAGCATTCACATCAACCGAGGCTGAATAATGAACCCAGAATATCCCTCAAAACTGTCATCAATAGCTAAAATATCAACTATTTGACGAAAAAAATTAAAGAAACTTAAAGGTACGATAATTCGGCATTTTGGCCTGTACGTGGTGTGGTTGAAATCGAAAAAATATGTGATAAAAATAATTGTTTTTCCATATGTAATGGCAATTTCAACAGTTTTTCAGTCATATCACGACGGTGTCTACATGTGCCAGAACACTAGAGTGTCCACAGTTCCTATTATCCTGGACAATGATCAGCCCAGCCAGTACAGCACCCGGTCACCCATATAAGTATTGACCTACCTCAACGTTGCTTAACTTCGGTGATCTGACAAGAACGGGTGTGCCCAACGTGATACGCCGTACCTTGTAATGGCAAGAGAATAAATATATACACCATATGTGAAAGTTTTAGCTCGATTGCGTTACGATTATAGTTATAACATGAAATTGAAATCCGCAGCATGTACTTTTTCATGAAAAAGGGTCTAAATCGGTTCATTTAAAACACATTTAGACGCGAAGGACCCCTTGGACCTAAAAGATTTATCAACAGCGGATAATGCCATCGCACATCAGGTTAAAAGGCGTTTTGGTCCATGAGGTCCTTCGTGTCTACATGTGTTTCTAAATGACTCGATTTAGACCATTTTTTTCACGAAATAGCACATGGTCTGGATTTAAATATCCTGTCATAACTATAATCATAACGCGGTCGAGCTAGAACCTTCATATGTTTATATGTATGCTTCAAGCCTATGTTTATGTATACTATGATTGTCTTTTTGAATTTGGTGCTAATACTGTTATATGGAATATAGAATAGGTCTTTGGATTATGGACGCGGATATTCTCTAATGGACGACGGCTGAATTATGGATGACGGACTATAGACGCTTGTAATTCATATTCTGTACATATATTCTGTCTTGCTGCTACATTCACTTATTTTTTTGATTTCAACCGCACCAGGTATATAGGCCAAAATGCCGCCTTATCGTATACCATCTGCTTACACTTGATTTCTAGCCCATAAATTTCGGATGTGAGGTTTTCTCCTATCTGTTAGCGTGCTATATTGGTACTTATCTCTACTGCCAGAAATAGGCATGGCGAAGGACCCATTTTGTGTGTCTAATTTCAATCAGTAATACATGCGGTAAAAAAAAATAAGCAAAGAATTTATCTTCACTCTCATAAAGATTGAGTCAATCTGACCCAATATTTCGGATATAGATATGACGATTCGATTTTAACCCAAACCTTTTTAGTCCTTTTGCTCCAAATATCTTGGGTAATTTGACTCAAAGTTCTGGGTCCGTCGCGTCTATACCAAAAAATATTGAGTCAGATTGACTCAATCATTCTGACAGTGTGCTGCCTACTTCGGTATGCTTCGTATGAGAATAATATTATGAGAATAGTACTGTGAATCGACTTTATTCGATTATTGAGGTGGAAATCCTTCATAGATAGTGTGTGAGTGTTGAACAAAGATGTCAGACAAGATGCGTGTTGATATTACGGTCATATCCTCGTTATTAATATTCTTCTGTGAAAATGGGTATCTGAGTCATTTACAAGGGTTGGATGCCGGTGTGTCAAACTTTGATACCGGACAACAGCAAGACGATTTTGACGATTCAGAAATGTTCATATTTTCCATTAAATGCATGCAGCATTATTGCGTTTTGTCGCAATTGTGACAAAATGCAACATTTGTGACAAAACGCGCTATTAAGACGTTTTTTTCATGACAAAACGAGAATTTTTTGGAAAAAAACCGCGTTGCAATACCACCTGGCATTGCGCAAGTCCGTACTTCTCACCAGACACTGTTATACTAACGATGACAAGGGGTGTTGGCTATTGTACGCGCTATAACTTGAATACATAGTATTATTTCGCTTCGGCGATGTACTTTCTTCTTTTCTAATATAATATACACCAAATTGCAGAGAGAAAAGTGGTCGAAAATGTTGAACGTATCGCTATTGTATTCTCATGTGAGTTAAGCTGTCGTGACTCCGACGAAATGCCTTTGACCTGGATACAGAAAATGCAGCTGAATGTCTTCTCGTCTTGACAGATCACATTGAATAAATGATAACATATAATGATGCATGGTGGGAACAGATATTAACGCCGTTATCTGACAAGAATTTGTATGATAATTTGTATGATCCTGTTGCAGTCATGTTTTGAATCTGACCATCTGTGAATTGCCTAGACCGACTGAAAAATCTCAGTGATGGCCTAGAATTCTCCATCTGAGTGTAATAATCCACAGGCTCATATTCAGCATGCCTTGTGAAATAGAAATGCAGGTCTCCAATGACTATGACTAATGTTGGAGTCATAACGGATTTTTCTAGCTCACACGTTTCTTTAAGCTATTCGTATGGACACATTTGGTGATGTGACCGCATGAATCTAGCATCGGCGTAAACGAAATAAAATTCAGGAACCTTCTCAGCTGTGATGCTGTAATAGGCCTACAGATCAACCGGATGGTAACTTTGTGAGAGTTAGGTGTAAACAACATCAAAGTAGAAATAGTATGCCATTTTTTTTGTAATGCATGCTCATATCCGGAAAATCAATCTGTAAGACTCGACACCGCACACAGAATGCAGTTTGTGAACAACGGCTGGAAACGCAAAACGTTGTTCAGTCTGCAAGATCCAACGCCGTATCATCTCCTTATTAATATACATGTATAGGTCCAATGACGGCCACACGGGCTACGTCAATCGCAGTTACTCTATTCCCTGCTCTGGTTTAATTTGACATGTTTGGAGAAAATGAAGTGAGAATCTGGTTTTATTCATCACCCTTAACTAGCTTTATATTTCACCATTACGACATAGTCTCTAGTCCAACTGGTCTTGATGTTCATTTATCGCAGGTTGTAATTCCACTGATATCACCAACCTGCCAGCAAAGACGTACTATGCTCATTGTACTCTCTAAAATTGGATCCCACAATCCTCGTTAAGAAGCAGTAGATTCAAATGTGAAGCGTTCTAGTCCGATAAATCGATAAAAGCGCACTCTGTGTAAATAGATCCTTCTACCATACACTGTTAGATACTCGACACGGGTTCAAAGACGCGAAGCCGAAACAGGGTCAAGCTATATGCGCAGGGGTCTCAACGAAGAAAAATTTTACTATATACTTTCGATCTCTTTCCATGGAATGTATCCTGTCACTGGTGTCATATTCATCCAGTAACGGTGTGTACTAACTCGTGTTCTTTCTCTACTCTGAACAAATCTATTCACGCTTGATGTCTCGAGGAATGCAGGTTTTATTCAGCAGTCATTGAAAAAACTTTCTAGAAGTCGGTCAAGCAGGCTATGAGCCACCACACTAATGTTCATCTAGAGTATTGTATCTCAGTCACGCTTTAATTGTGATTGTTCAGATCATGAAATCAATAGTTATATGATACTTATTCATACGACCCCTAAAACGACATTAATAATCGATAACCAGTTCTCTTGAACGCCGAGATTATCAACGAACTGAATTGGTCTATGGGGTGCCGTAAGAGGAAATGTAGTATAGAGAGTTCGCACTTGAGACATTTAGACATTTTTTGGCTATCGGTATATATTCAACGCCGGATTTAAAAAAAGTTTAGCGCAGTATCTTCCCCCAAAGGATTTGTCTTGCTGTAAGGATCGTGCTAACAAAGTCCGAATTTTGGTCGTACAGCTGCCTGAACGAGCTATGAATCGTGCGTTTGTTTAATTATTTATCTGCACTCTCAGAAAGATTGAGTCAATCTGACTCAATAGTTTGGATATAGCCATGGCGATTCGATTTTAACTCAAACTTTTTTAGTCTTTTTGATCCAAATATCTTGAATGAAAATCGAATTTGACTCAAGGTCCGTCTAGTCTATACCAAAAAATATTGAGTCGGATTGACTCAATCATTCTGACAGTGTGCTGCCTACTTGGGTAATGCTTCGTGTGATAATAGTGTTGTGAGAAAAGGGACTTCCAATTATTGAGGTGGAAATTCCTCATGGGCAGTGTATGACTGTTGAACAAAGATGTCAGATAGGACAACATGTTGATACTACCGTCATATCCTCGTTATTAATATTCTTCTGTGAAAATGGGTATCTGAGTCATTTACAAGGGTTGGATGCCGGTGTGTCAAACTTTGATATTCAGCATGCATTGTGATAATAAAAATGCAGGTCTCCAATAACTACAAATAATGTTGGAGTCGTAAAGGGTTTTTCTAGCTCACTTACACTTTTATTTTAGCTATTCGTATGGACACATTTGGTGACCGCATGGCTCTAGCATCGACGTAAACGAAATAAAATTCATGAACCTTCTCAGCTGTAATAGTCCTGCGGATCAACCGGAAGGAATGGGTAACTTTGTGAGAGGTGTAAACAACGGTTCAAAGTAGAAATAGTATGCCAGTTTTTTTTGTAATGCAAGCTCATATCCGGAAAATCAATCTGTAAGGCTCGACACCGCACGCAGAACGCAGTTTGTGCGCGATAAATGTGAACAACGTCTGGCCGTATGAACCCATGTACTTCAAGATCCTCATGATGCTCATATGAACAGTCACAATCAAAGCGTGACTGAGATACATCATTCTCTAGATGACGACTTTACAACGATCGATCATTATGGATTAAGAATATTGATACGGATTTGATATTTGATATTTGATATGATGCCGATAACATCACGATCTGTTATCGGCATCATTGAAAACTGTTGACCGCTTCTCTCTTGCAGGAAACTAGCCTATGTTTATGTATACTATGACTGTCTGTTTGAATTTGGTGCTGATACTGTTATATGGAATATGGAATAGGTCTTTGGATTATGAACGCGGATATTCTTTAATGGACTGAATTATGAGTGACGGACTACACGCTTGTAACTCAGATATCCTTTGTCAAATTCATCATTCCTAGGTCCTGGAAAGGACGTTATGTTGACACTTTGAACGTTACCAAGGCCATCGAGATTGTTGTGGCTACTGGAACCACCCTGTGATGTTTATATGAACAGTGTATATATGTTTTTCCTGGCGTAGGCCTACTTACTTGGAACATGAACTTGTGGAAAAGAGCGAGAGGAAACAAAACCCCAAAGAACTGTGATAGGTTGAGTTTGTTTGTCCTTGTGTATGTTTTTTATAATGCCAGTCAATTACCTAAGAAATTCTCGAGTCTCCTGCGGAACATTATTTACATTTCTGTGACAAAACTATGAGGCGCCGTTTGTGACAATATTGTCAACGACAAATATATAGTATGAGGCGCCGTTTGTGACAATATTGTCAACGACAAATATATAGAGGTGAAACCAAAATATAAAGTCGCCGTTTGTGACAATATTGTCAAACACAAATATATAGTTAAAACCTTTGTAAATATATATAAAACGATATAAATAGGGCCTATATATAAAGTTTTTTTTTTTATTTTTATAAATATTTTTTTAACATAAATAACGATAGGAAGTTAAGACGTTAAATTTAACGTAAATATAAAGTACACGAACTTGTAAAGTGTACATGTAAACCGGATATGCCCAAAGGAAGCTGCGCAATCGATGTGCGCGCGAGTAATACTGGTTAATCAAAACTGCAACTGGATTCTGAAGCGAAACTATGACAGCGGTGAAAGCCACTCGCATGTCACAGATGTGTCGAATCAAACAATAAGATCACGTACCTGAACATATATCAGTTCACTGCCATAGTGATTTAGTAAAGGCCTATTCCAATTTTCAACAATTACTGTTATCATTTACAATCGTACTTCAGAGTTATCACATCAATTAGATATAAATACATCTACTTATAAATCACCATAAGGTATCCTAGCCTGCAGCCAATATCACGGCCTGCCCCTTTGATGTTCAATCTGCGATTCCGTCGGCCAAGTCGCTGGTTGCTATTTGCCGCATAGAAACATCAACAGAAGTTGAAATAAAACATGAAAATAACGATATATTAATTATGCGCAACACAAATATTAGGCAATTTGAAATCATACTGAATATGAGCATATTTCATTGACTAGAATATGACCATTCATAGCCTAGTTATAGGATTTGGAATTATATTGTCGTTTTGTATCATTTATCGTTTTTCGATAATTTCCGCATTTTCAAACAAGACAAAAATTAGCAGGGAATTTGGTATAAGTACAGCGAATGTGGAAACTAATGGCTCATGAGGAACCGGTTGCACAATGCTTGTATCATCAAACGTACCGTTCTCAAATTATGAAAGAACAATGGCACCTACTGTGGGAACCACCAGTGTGGATTGTACTGTTGCGTTCACCGTTCCTCGTTTTCAGTAACGAGATCATTTATTATAGCATGATACGCTTACTTGATCTCAAACTTTTTAGGTTTTAAGTTAGTATAACGTAATTTGAATAAAATGAACTGTTGATATTCGTAAGCGGTAATTACTGGGTTCAATCCCTGGCCGGGTCATACCAAAGACAAATGGAAAATGGAACTTGTTGCTTCCTCGCTCACGCTCAGTATTGAGAGGATAGAACAAGGACTGGTTCGCTCGGTGTCAGTATAACGTGACTGAGTGGGGTGTCATGTCTGCCTGCGGCATGATATTTCGGTGGGACAGCAGTATAAAATGTCAACATTAGATCTGCTCTGTTACAAGTAGGTATACCCCCGCCCCTTCCACTCCCCTCCCTTCCCTTCCCCGTCGTGATATAGCTGAAAAAATGTTGAAAGCGACGTTAAACCCTATAAACACTCACTCGTCACCGTATATAATAGGGTTAACACCGATGCCCATCAAGAACCCATCGGGCCAGAAGTGCTCTTCAATACACACGTATTGAAGATCAATTAGCGATTAGCACGCAGGGGTAAAACGGCTTCGACTGATTCCTCAGTTACTAGTAACAGCTTCGAGGCAGCGCAAAAGTGAAAAAAGGCCAATGTAGTGTTCCTCATGAGCCATTAGTTTCCACATTCGCTGTACTTATACCAAATTCCCTGCTAATTTTTGTCTTGTTTGGAAATGCGGAAATTATCGAAAAACGATAAATGATACAAAACGACAATATAATTCCAAATCCTATAACTAGGCTATGAATGGTCATATTCTAGTCAATGAAATATGCTCATATTCAGTATGATTTCAAATTGCCTAATATTTGTGTTGCGCATAATTAATATATCGTTATTTTCATGTTTTATTTCAACTTCTGTTGATGTTTCTATGCGGCAAATAGCAACCAGCGACTTGGCCGACGGAATCGCAGATTGAACATCAAAGGGGCAGGCCGTGATATTGGCTGCAGGCTAGGATACCTTATGGTGATTTATAAGTAGATGTATTTATATCTAATTGATGTGATAACTCTGAAGTACGATTGTAAATGATAACAGTAATTGTTGAAAATTGGAATAGGCCTTTACTAAATCACTATGGCAGTGAACTGATATATGTTCAGGTACGTGATCTTATTGTTTGATTCGACACATCTGTGACATGCGAGTGGCTTTCACCGCTGTCATAGTTTCGCTTCAGAATCCAGTTGCAGTTTTGATTAACCAGTATTACTCGCGCGCACATCGATTGCGCAGCTTCCTTTGGTCATATCCGGTTTACATGTACACTTTACAAGTTCGTGTACTTTATATTTACGTTAAATTTAACGTCTTAACTTCCTATCGTTATTTATGTTCAAAAAATATTTATAAAAATAAAAAATAATAACTTTATATATAGGCCCTATTTATATCGTTTTATATATATTTACAAAGGTTTTAACTATATATTTGTGTTTGACAATATTGTCACAAACGGCGACTTTATATTTTGGTTTCACCTCTATATATTTGTCGCTGACAATATTGTCACAAACGGCGACTTTATATTTTGGTTTTAACTCTATATATTTGTCATTGACAATATTGTCACAAACGGCGCCTCATACAAAACTATCAATCTTAATCTCTGACATCATTACAGTCCGGAAGCCCCCACCATTGAGTATACAACAGAGAGTTGAATTGTCTGGAGTTCACACGGGCTTATGATGGATTAAATATTTAGTATTTGGTCCTGTTTTTGCAGCTGCACTGACACATTATCTGGCCCTTATCCCCAAGGCCAAGTTTTGTGTGCTTATCCCAGGTACACTATTTGGTTGCCCAGCAGATGAGATAATCTGCATATCTGCCACTTAGTACATTCCAGCTGTCTTTAACTCTGTGTTTATTCTACACACACCCTAGATGTGTATTCTGGCATGACACATGTTTATCTGGTATAATCCAGATAAGGTCCCCTCTTTTCAATATCAATTTTTCTTCTCCCAATCAGTCTACCTTGCAGCATCGCTCATGGTCAGATCATCTATGTCTCGCTCTGCACTTATTCACCATGGAAGAATCTACATTTTTCAAAGCCCAACAGAGATCACGCTCATACCTGTGAGACTCTCTCAAACTACATGTATGGAGCACGGAATGAGCATACTTCTGCCCTATGCTCAAACAATCGATTACTGGTACCTACTTTATATATAAAGATACCATTCGTATACTTGGTCCCAAATGACCTGTGCAAGCAACCGCTGGAGAGTTTCAACCCGTAATTAACCAGAGATCGAATTTTA
Source organism: Hanleya hanleyi (assembly GCA_036873755.1). Lineage (NCBI taxonomy): Eukaryota > Metazoa > Mollusca > Polyplacophora > Lepidopleurida > Hanleyidae > Hanleya > Hanleya hanleyi. The sequence continues at coordinate 268,075 of JAVTVY010055133.1, forward strand.
CAGATAACATCGGAACTCCATGTTACTCTCTAAGAAGATAACTTCAGGGGAATGACTCTTCAACCACTGACTACAATTTCACCTGGACATCATATCTATGGTCTTGTTTTGGAATGGAGTTTTACTACAGACCATCAGATTCAGTTCAAGTCGTTTGTGTACATTCTATAGATCTGGTGTTCTCCAAATCAGATACAGGTATGTACCTGAATTCACTCACTTTGCGCACAACGTATACCGTGCACCACCAGATCTTTGGTTCGCTAAGCGCACAACGTATATCGTGCATTAAACCATTGAGAACCATTCCTCCAGGCTTGCCACTTTTATGTGGGCTCATCTATACAGCACCACCACAGAACTTGGTGGAATTACCTCTGAAACGGACTACAGACTGGGAACTTTCTGACTATTCAAGAACATTCACATGTACGGCAACAGAACTTGGAGATCCGTGAAGCAACAACATTATGAAGGCTAGGACATAGGCTGAAAAACAATTGCTTCAACACAGAGCCGACCCTCTCCCAGAGCCATCGGTCCAGTTTCCGTTCCTTCATCCATGGAGTTTTACTCCCGGATAGTGGTCGAAAGTATACCAGTCTCATACTGCATGTGCCATGTTCCACCCACAATCTCCTTTCAAGTTGGACTATCACATGGTTCCAGCCTATTTGGCAAATTCTACCTTTAAGATAATGTGAAATTACAAGCGTCTAGTCCGTCATTCATAATCCAGCCGTCGCCCATTAGAGAATATCCGCGTCCATAATCCAAAGACCTATTCCATATTCCATATAACAGTATTAGCACCAAATTCAAAAAGACAATCATAGTATACATAAACATAGGCTTGTTTCCTGCAAGAGAGAAGCGGTCAACAGTTTTCAATGATGCCGGCAAGACATCATGATGTTCCAAAAATATCAAATCCGTATCGCTGATCAGTATTCTTAATCCATAATATTCGTTGTAAAGTCGTCATCTAAAGAATGATGTATCTCAGTCACGCTTTGATTGTGACTGTTCATATGATTGTGACTGTTCATTCCAGTTAAATTCTAATATCTTTGACTTCGAGAAGGTATTATTTATCTTGACCGACCGGTACCGGTACTAATTACGTCATGGACAATGTCATCCTCACATAACAAATTATTCCTATTGCTCCTCTAAATGCAACTTGTTTATATCGAGGCGGCAGCCTATACTACCTACAGCATCCATTTAGACAACTGTATTAATGCTTGCTTTTCTGTTTCCTGCGGTACACTCATTTGTGGGGACACTAATGTTTAATACCTACATGTGTAGTATAGTAAACCACCTCAACAATACATCTGAGTGGTCCCTGGTCTGATGAAGTTGCCAGTGGCGATACTTCATGCTGCAACCTGTGGGACCCTTCAACTTGAGACTTGCTGACTAAACCATTACACTATGTCATGCCATACCATAGGTTCTGCTGCCTGTGGCGCTGCATCCCACCTGCCCATGCGACTGGAGTCGTGGCACTTGCTGAGCTTCCAACTCTCACACATTCGATGGTACACTCACGCATTTGGCATCTGTCTCACACTCTCATGCAGCTGCATAGATATCGCACGTATCGGGGCTTTTTCACAAAAATTTTCATAGAGTAATCAACAATCCTCTATATCGTGTCACGCTTAATTTATGTTGAGATGTCTGCACTTACATCTCTTCTCCACTCCATGGCAACACCCTTCCCTACTCTTGGGCAGGAATTCTTGTTTATGTGCTTATTCTCAGTAATGGCCAGTAGTTATCCAGAGATCATCAGATGGAACCTCATGTTAGTTTTCAACCGACAGGTTTTTTCCAACACAGGATCATTGCAATGTTTAATGTAGACCTAACGTCGGGTTCACAAATACACTGGTTATTCTCAGTCTTAGGTGTTGATTTGGTGCACATTGCAGTTGTTTCATCCTACAATTTTCAGCTTTCAGCTTGTTTTCAGTGTATCAATTATTCCTCCAAGGTTTATTTTGAGGTTATGGTTCCTATGGCCAGCTTATCTGATCCCAACCTATACACATAGCTATTACTGTCCTCTTCAGCTATCAGTTATGGCATATGTTATTTGCACATCTCCACTCATTATCATTTAATCCCCTGCCACTGACCATGTCTGTGTACACAGTCACTGCAGTACTGATTATCTACTCTTACCACAATCATAAATCTTCCCAGTCAATTTCTGTCTTCCTGTTAGTTGGTTATACAAATACTGTTAAACTTACCCTCATCTCAAATTACTCGAAATCATTTGCAGAAGCTTGAAAGCACTAGCATCATAACTTTGTAAATCCCTAAGTGGTCAGAAATCTGATGTAATTACTGTGTCTATGTGCTATTATATTTATACTTGAGACAACAAATTATCTAACTTATAAGCTAGATTGCATACATGGCTGAACTTGCAGTGTTACAGTTAGTGTTTTAAAGTTGTACCTTAACTGAGCCTGCTAATCTACATGATCTATCCATATCTAGCTGGCTAAATATTTCTGATTGACATTCCATCCGACTTCTGTCAGCCAAATCTTGTCATAGACACAACACATAAATTTAAGTACCTGCAGCCCAGGCCCCTTACCATTTCCCGCTAGCAACTGTCGAGTTGAAATTTATCCAACTGTATGTCTTGTATAACTACTAGCTGGAGCAGCTTATTACGGCCCTCTTTCCTCAGGCTATAGCTTCGTTTCCAGCCTGTAGCTTCAAGTTAAAATTGTTCATTTACAATAATCAAGTTAATATACACATTACACTGGTGAGTTGCTAGCTTTACTCGTTAAAGTATTCTGATGAAGGCACCGTGGTGGTTATGCTATTTCTCACAACGAAGGCACTGTGGTGGTTATGCTATTTTTCATAATGACACAGCATAGCATCTAGTATTCGAATCTCTTAATTTATTTTACAGTAATAACAATGGGATAAATTCTAAATGACCGTCACAATCTACCTAATCTTGTTGACCAGCACTGACATACAACACTGACCAGCAGCTGACTTGTTTCCAGCAACGTCACTATATGGTCACTTCATATTTTGGTGTCCATCCACATGTACATGTATTTTAAATTCCAGGTTTAGACTAGTTCATTCATAGTTCTGCAATCAACCCCTCATATCTCTGACCCGCCTTAATTGTTCTTAGTATAATTAGATTCAGCAATGTCTACTATAGCCTGTCAAACTATGTCCCCAACATGATAATACAAGTCAATTTCCCACTCCAGATGGTCACGACCAACCTTATCCAACAGCACAGTCTTGAGCGCTGTATATCTTCATGTCAATGGTCAGTGGATTCCATTGGAGGCAGAAACACGTGCCTCTATCTTCAAAGAAAGTCTGGCTTAAAAATGGACAGATCATGTTGTTCCTGAAGTAATTTCCTCGCCTTGCAAATTTTGTCAATCAGACCAAATATTATGGTATCATGCATATATATCTTGAAAGTGCAGCTAGTTTGAGGCAGAAGTTAGATTGTGCACTGCAGTATCTGCAAGATGAGATGTGTGGTGTAATTGCACAAAATTAAAAGTGTTTCGTGTTCACACATCTTGGAAGTGCGCGGGATTCAAGATTCGTGTCTGCACCAATTTCATTCTTCACAGCGTATATTTGTGTACATGTCTTGGAAGTGCGCGTATAGTCCAAGATAAGTTCTTCTTCATGGATAGCTGTGTATCAGCAGTTGCCTCAAAAGTGGGGCCCGACCTACCATTTAATCAAGATCTTGACTCTTCTGACTCAAAAGTGAATGTGACATTATTATACATGTTGTTTACTCTTTTTAGGGATCGACATTTAATTATGAACTGTGCTTAATGCTGTTTGTATGTGTTTGTTCACATGTGCAAGGAGTGTATGTTCTAGTGGGGAAGGTGACAACCCCTCCCCCTTGACCTCCCCCCCCCCACCCTCTTGCATCCCTTTCCTTAGGTCTCCCTTACTACACCTCCTTATTTGGGGGCTCTCAGCTTACCAGCTTCGTTTTGGGCATACATTACGTCCTTCCCAGCCATCGGCAGGGACAGGACTCCACGTTTAGGTCCCCAAACACACTCAGTTGCCCCCGACCCGATGCAGTTGCCTGTGGCGCTCAATCCCACAGCAATCTGTTGGTCCGGGCAACTCGAGTTGTGCTGTCAAAACAAACCCACTCAGTCATGCCAGACCCGGCGCAGTTGCCAGTGGTGCTCAATCCCACTGGCACCTGTGTTCCCTTAGGGTCTGTTTGACTAGAGGCGTGATTTCAAAATACAGCTGGTGGGATTGAGTCTGCTCCCAAATAAGCCAAAGAGAATTTATAGTTTATTTATAAAATACTTTTGTTCTACCTCATATTTTGTGTTGTGTTGCTGCATAAATGATGGATTAAATATTTAGTATTTGGTCCTGTTTTTGCAGCTGCACTGACACATTATCTGGCCCTTATCCCCAAGGCCAAGGTTTGTGTGCTTATCCCAGGTACACTATTTGGTTGTCCAGCAGATGAGATAATCTGCATATCTGCCACTTAGTACATTCCAGCTGTCTTTAACTCTGTGTTTATTCTACACACACCCTAGATGTGTATTCTGGCATGACACATGTTTATCTGGTATAATCCAGATAAGGTCCCCTCTTTTCAATATCAATTTTTCTTCTCCCAATCAGTCTACCTTGCAGCATCGCTCATGGTCAGATCATCCCGCCTCCTCCCCATAACTTCCACCTCACCTTCCCTGTTACTTCGGAGAGGACCAATCCTACCAGCTCAGCATCCATACATACTTTGGTGAACCCTCCATGCCCCATGTTCCCAAAAATCTGGAGCTCTCAAAATGGCGAGAGAGCATTGAACGAAGCAATGTATTACATTCATTTCCAGTATTGTGCCAGTGTATTAATGGGGAAGATTTTGGGAACTGGGGGCATAGAGATCTGGAATCAACCAAGTACATGTTGAACTCTATTTAAATGGACATGCAGCTATATAAATGTAGTTGTAACTAAGACATATTAAAGGGGAGAGAAGTCTACCTCAATATTTCCTGCGAGACGGCAAAAAGAAGAGTGAAATCTACCTCAAAATATTCGGCGCTTGTATAGAGGTGAAAAAACCATACCTCACGACAGGACGACAGTGCGACAGTCTCTGAGCTACCTTACCAAAGACGAAATTAAGGGGGAGAGAAATCTGAATCAATATATTCTGTGAGAGGCGATAAAGGGGAGAGGAATCTACCTCAATATCTTCTGTGAAGGGATGGATAGAGGAGAGAAAGACTTACCTCACGACAGCATGACAGTGCGACAGTTCCCAAGCTACCTTTAATAAAGACGGAATTAAGGGGGAGAGAAATCTGAATCAATATATTCTGTGAGAGGCGATAAAGGGGGGAGAATTCTACCAAGATCTACTCGGTGAAGGGATGGATAGTGGAGAGAAAAACTTACCTCACGACAGGACGACAGTGCGACAGTCTCCAAGCTCACCTACTGAAGACGGAATTAAGGGGGAGAGAAATCTGAATCAATATATTCTGTGAGAGGCGATAAAGGGGAGAGAATTCTACCAAGATCTATTCGGTGAAGGGATGGATAGTGGAGAGAAAAACTTACCTCACGACAGGACGACAGTGCGACAGTCTCCAAGCTCACGTACTGAAGGCGGAATAAAGGGGAGAGAAATCTACCTCAATATTTCCTGCGAGATGGTAAAAAGGGGAGACAATACCTCAACATATTCGGCAAATGTATAGAGGAGAGAAAATATTTCCTGCGAGACCGCAAGAAGGGGAGAGAAATCTACCTCAACATATTCAGCGAATGTATAGATGAGAGAAAACCTTACCTCACGACAGGACGACAGTGCGACAGTCTCCAAGTTACCTTACTAAAGACGGAATTAAGGGGGAGAGAAATCTGAATCAATATATTCTGATATGTGGAGGCGATAAAGAGAGAATTCTACCAAGATCTATTCGGTGAAGGGATGGATAGTGGAGAGAAAAACTTACCTCACGACAGGACGACAGTGTGACAGTCTCCAAGCTCACGTACTGAAGGCGGAATAAAGGGGAGAGAAATCTACCTCAATATTTTCTGCGAGATGGTAAAAAGGGGAGACAATACCTCAACATATTCGGCAAATGTATAGAGGAGAGAAAATATTTCCTGCGAGACCGCAAGAAGGGGAGAGAAATCTACCTCAACATATTCAGCGAATGTATAGATGAGAGAAAACCTTACCTCACGACAGGACGACAGTGCGACAGTCTCCAAGCTACCTTACTAAAGACGGAATTAAGGGGGAGAGAAAAATGAATCAATATATTCTGTGAGAGGCGATAAAGGGGAGAGAATTCTACCAAGATCTATTCGGTGAAGGGATGGATAGTGGAGAGAAAAACTTACCTCACGACAGGACAACAGTGCGACAGTCTCCAAGCTCACGTACTGAAGGCGGAATAAAGGGGAGAGAAATCTACCTCAATATTTCCTGCGAGATGGTAAAAAGGGGAGACAATACCTCAACATATTCGGCAAATGTATAGAGGAGAGAAAACCTTACCTCACGACAGGACGACAGTGCGACAGTCTCCAAGCTCACCTACTGAAGACGGAATAAAGGCAGGGAGAGAAATCTACATCAATATTTCCTGCGAGACGGCAAAAAGGGGAGAGAAATCTACCTCAACATATTCGGGGAATGTATAGAGGAGAGAAAACCTCACCTCACGACAGGACGACAGTGCGACAGTCCCCAAGCTACCTTTAATAAAGACGGAATTAAGGGGGAGAGAAATCTGAATCAATATATTCTGTGAGAGGCGATAAAGGGGGGAGAATTCTACCAAGATCTACTCGGTGAAGGGATGGATAGTGGAGAGAAAAACTTACCTCACGACAGGACGACAGTGCGACAGGCTCCAATTAAGCTCACCTACTGAAGACGGAATAAGGGCAGGGAGAGAAATCTACATCAATATTTCCTGCGAGACCGCAAAAAGGGGAGAGAAATCTACCTCAACATATTCGGTGAATGTATAGAGGAGAGAAAACCTTACCTCACGACAGGACGACAGTGCGACAGTCTCCAAGCTACCTTACTAAAGACGGAATTAAGGGGGAGAGAATTCAGAATCAATATATTCTGTGAGAGGCGATAAAGGGGAGAGAATTCTACCTCAATATCTTCTGTGAAGGGATGGATAGAGGAGAGAAAGACTTACCTCACGACAGCATGACAGTGCGACAGTTTCCAAGCCCCTGTACTAAAGACGGATTAAAGGGGAGAGAAATCTACCTCAATATTTCCTGCGAGACGGCAAAAAGGGGAGAGAAATCTACCTCAACATATTCGGCGAATGTATAGAGGAGAGAAAACCTTACCTCACGACAGGACGACAGTGCGACAGTTCCCAAGCTACCTTTAATAAAGACGGAATTAAGGGGGAGAGAAATCTGAATCAATATATTCTGTGAGAGGCGATAAAGGGGGGAGAATTCTACCAAGATCTACTCGGTGAAGGGATGGATAGTGGAGAGAAAAACTTACCTCACGACAGGACGACAGTGCGACAGTCTCCAAGCTCACCTACTGAAGACGGAATGAAGGCAGGGAGAGAAATCTACATCAATATTTCCTGCAAGACCGCAAGAAGGGGAGAGAAATCTGCCTCAACATATTCAGCGAATGTATAGATGAGAGAAAACCTTACCTCACGACAGGACGACAGTGCGACAGTCTCCAAGCTACCTTACTAAAGACGGAATTAAGGGGGAGAGAAATCTGAATCAATATATTCTGTGAGAGGCGATAAAGGGGAGAGAATTCTACCAAGATCTATTCGGTGCAGGGATGGATAGTGGAGAGAAAAACTTACCTCGCGACAGGACAACAGTGCGACAGTCTCCTAGCTCACGTACTGAAGGCGGAATAAAGGGGAGAGAAATCTACCTCAATATTTCCTGCGAGATGGTAAAAAGGGGAGACAATACCTCAACATATTCGGCAAATGTATAGAGGAGAGAAAACCTTACCTCACGACAGGACGACAGTCTCCAAGCTCATCTACTGAAGACGGAATAAAGGCAGGGAGAGAAATCTACATCAATATTTCCTGCTAGACGGCAAAAAGGGGAGAGAAATCTACCTCAACATATTCGGGGAATGTATAGAGGAGAGAAAACCTCACCTCACGACAGGACGACAGTGCGACAGTCCCCAAGCTACCTTTAATAAAGACGGAATTAAGGGGGAGAGAAATCTGAATCAATATATTCTGTGAGAGGCGATAAAGGGGGGAGAATTCTACCAAGATCTACTCGGTGAAGGGATGGATAGTGGAGAGAAAAACTTACCTCACGACAGGACGACAGTGTGACAGGCTCCAATTAAGCTCACCTACTGAAGACGGAATAAGGGCAGGGAGAGAAATCTACATCAATATTTCCTGCGAGACCGCAAAAAGGGGAGAGAAATCTACCTCAACATATTCGGTGAATGTATAGAGGAGAGAAAACCTCACCTCACGACAGGACGACAGTGCGACAGTTCCCAAGCTACCTTTAATAAAGACGGAATTAAGGGGGAGAGAAATCTGAATCAATATATTCTGTGAGAGGCGATAAAGGGGGGAGAATTCTACCAAGATCTACTCGGTGAAGGGATGGATAGTGGAGAGAAAAACTTACCTCACGACAGGACGACAGTGCGACAGTCTCCAAGCTCACCTACTGAAGACGGAATGAAGGCAAGGAGAGAAATCTACATCAATATTTCCTGCAAGACCGCAAGAAGGGGAGAGAAATCTACCTCAACATATTCAGCGAATGTATAGATGAGAGAAAACCTTACCTCACGACAGGACGACAGTCTCCAAGCTACCTTACTAAAGACGGAATTAAGGGGGAGAGAAATCTGAATCAATATATTCTGTGAGAGGCGATAAAGGGGAGAGAATTCTACCAAGATCTATTCGGTGAAGGGATGGATAGTGGAGAGAAAATCTTACCTCACGACAGGACAACAGTGCGACAGTCTCCAAGCTCACGTACTGAAGGCGGAATAAAGGGGAGAGAAATCTACCTCAATATTTCCTGCGAGATGGTAAAAAGGGGAGACAATACCTCAACATATTCGGCATATAGAGGAGAGAAAACCTTACCTCACGACAGGACGACAGTGCGACAGTCTCCAAGCTCACCTACTGAAGACGGAATAAAGGCAGGGAGAGAAATCTACATCAATATTTCCTGCGAGACGGCAAAAAGGGGAGAGAATCTACCTCAACATATTCGGCGAATGTATAGAGGAGAGAAAACCTTACCTCACGACAGGACGACAGTGCGACAGTTCCCAAGCTACCTTTAATAAAGACGGAATTAAGGGGGAGAGAAATCTGAATCAATATATTCTGTGAGAGGCGATAAAGGGGGGAGAATTCTACCAAGATCTACTCGGTGAAGGGATGGATAGTGGAGAGAAAAACTTACCTCACGACAGGACGACAGTGCGACAGTCTCCAAGCTCACCTCCTGAAGACGGATTAAAGGGGAGAGAAATCTACCTCCATATTTCCTGCGAGACCGCAAAAAGGGGAGAGAAATCTACCTCAACATATTCGGGAAATGTATAGAGGAGAGAAAAACTTACCTCACGACAGGACGACAGTGCGACAGTCTCCAAGCTACCTTACTAAAGACGGAATTAAGGGGGAGAGAAATCTGAATCAATATATTCTGTGAGAGGCGATAAAGGGGAGAGAATTCTACCTCGATATTTTCTGTGAAGGGATGGATAGAGGAGAGAAAGACTTACCTCACGACAGCATGACAGTGCGACAGTTTCCAAGCCCCTGTACTAAAGACGGATTAAAGGGGAGAGAAATCAACCTCAATATTTCCTGCGAGACGGCATAAAGGGGAGAGAAATCTACCTCAACATATTCGGCGAATGTATAGAGGAGAGAAAACCTTACCTCACGACAGGACGACAGTGCGACAGTTCCCAAGCTACCTTTAATAAAGACGGAATTAAGGGGGAGAGAAATCTGAATCAATAAATTCTGTGAGAGGCGATAAAGGGGGGAGAATTCTACCAAGATCTACTCGGTGAAGGGATGGATAGTGGAGAGAAAAACTTACCTCACGACAGGACGACAGTGCGACAGTCTCCAAGCTCACCTACTGAAGACGGAATGAAGGCAGGGAGAGAAATCTACATCAATATTTCCTGCGAGACCGCAAGAAGGGGAGAGAAATCTACCTCAACATATTCAGCGAATGTATAGATGAGAGAAAACCTTACCTCACGACAGGACGACAGTGCGACAGTCTCCAAGCTACCTTACTAAAGACGGAATTAAGGGGGAGAGAAATCTGAATCAATATATTCTGTGAGAGGCGATTAAGGGGAGAGAATTCTACCAAGATCTATTCGGTGAAGGGATGGATAGTGGAGAGAAAAACTTACCTCACGACAGGACGACAGTGCGACAGTCTCCAAGCTCACGTACTGAAGGCGGAATAAAGGGGAGAGAAATCTACCTCAATAATTCCTGCGAGATGGCAAAAAAGGCGAGACAATACCTCAACATATTCGGCAAATGTATAGAGGAGAGAAAACCTTACCTCACGACAGGATGACAGTGCGACAGTCTCCAAGCTCACCTACTGAAGACGGAATAAAGGCAGGGAGAGAAATCTACATCAATATTTCCTGCGAGACGGCAAAAAGGGGAGAGAAATCTACCTCAACATATTCGGGGAATGTATAGAGGAGAGAAAACCTCACCTCATGACAGGACGACAGTGCGACAGTCCCCAAGCTACCTTTAATAAAGACGGAATTAAGGGGGAGAGAAATCTAAATCAATATATTCTGTGAGAGGCGATAAAGGGGGGAGAATTCTACCAAGATCTACTCGGTGAAGGGATGGATAGTGGAGAGAAAAACTTACCTCACGACAGGACGACAGTGCGACAGTCTCCAAGCTCACCTACTGAAGACGGAATAAAGGCAGGGAGAGAATTCTACCTCAATATCTTCTGTGAAGGGATGGATAGAGGAGAGAAAGACTTACCTCACGACAGCATGACAGTGCGACAGTTTCCAAGCCCCTGTACTAAAGACGGATTAAAGGGGAGAGAAATCTACCTCAATATTTCCTGCGAGACGGCAAAAAGGGGAGAGAAATCTACCTCAACATATTCGGCGAATGTATAGAGGAGAGAAAACCTTACCTCACGACAGGACGACCCAAGATCTACTCGGTGAAGGGATGGATAGTGGAGAGAAAAACTTACCTCACGACAGGACGACAGTGCGACAGTCTCCAAGCTCACCTCCTGAAGACGGATTAAAGGGGAGAGAAATCTACCTCCATATTTTCTGCGAGACCGCAAAAAGGGGAGAGAAATCTATCTCAACATATTCGGGAAATGTATAGAGGAGAGAAAAACTTACCTCAAGATCGGACGACAGTGCGACAGTCTCCAAGCTACCTTACTAAAGACGGAATTAAGGGGGAGAGAAATCTGAATCAATATATTCTGTGAGAGGCGATTAAGGGGAGAGAATTCTACCAAGATCTATTCGGTGAAGGGATGGATAGTGGAGAGAAAAACTTACCTCACGACAGGACGACAGTGCGACAGTCTCCAAGCTCACGTACTGAAGGCGGAATAAAGGGGAGAGAAATCTACCTCAATATTTCCTGCGAGATGGCAAAAAAGGGGAGACAATACCTCAACATATTCGGCAAATGTATAGAGGAGAGAAAACCTTACCTCACGACAGGATGACAGTGCGACAGTCTCCAAGCTCACCTACTGAAGACGGAATAAAGGCAGGGAGAGAAATCTACATCAATATTTCCTGCGAGACGGCAAAAAGGGGAGAGAAATCTACCTCAACATATTCGGGGAATGTATAGAGGAGAGAAAACCTCACCTCATGACAGGACGACAGTGCGACAGTCCCCAAGCTACCTTTAATAAAGACGGAATTAAGGGGGAGAGAAATCTGAATCAATATATTCTGTGAGAGGCGATAAAGGGGGGAGAATTCTACCAAGATCTACTCGGTGAAGGGATGGATAGTGGAGAGAAAAACTTACCTCACGACAGGACGACAGTGCGACAGTCTCCAAGCTCACCTACTGAAGACGGAATAAAGGCAGGGAGAGAAATCTACATCAATATTTCCTGCGAGACCGCAAAAAGGGGAGAGAAATCTACCTCAACATATTCTGCGAATGTATAGAGGAGAGAAAACCTTACCTCACGACAGGACGACAGTGCGACAGTCTCCAAGCTACCTTACTAAAGACAGAATTAAGGGGGAGAGAATTCAGAATCAACATATTCTGTGAGAGGCGATAAAGGGGGGAGAATTCTACCAAGATCTACTCGTTGAAGGGATGGATAGTGGAGAGAAAAACTTACCTCACGACAGGACGACAGTGCGACAGGCTCCAATTAAGCTCACCTACTGAAGACGGAACACAATCCGCAAATACAAGTTTTATCTTATACCTTCTGTCATGCGATGCCACTACTTAGTGCACATAATTTAGCTAATAGTTCAGTTTTACTACAATTTTGCATCAGCGAGCATGTGTGTTGAATATCATGATGTTTCATTTGATCCATCATTTCGGAAATTTCTCTTCAACAAACTGCGAATAGATGACCCCAGCAGAGGTCCTGGTATTGGGAGTCAGCTGAAGTGTGAGGTGAGTTGTCAATTTTAACCAAACTGTGATAAATGTGGTGATAATAATAATATATCATTTCTTTCAAATTACAAAAGTTCTGACTAATGCAACTTGAACTACAAATAAGAGGCGTATATTAAATTGTAATGATAGCTCAACTGTCGTTTGGCATCAATAAATCACCAGTGTGGTTGGATGCAATATGTCCCTTATCCGACTGCTCAGTAAATGTGGAGGTACGTTACAGTTTAACTTTGCCCATGAAATGTAAAAGGCCAGAATTTTTTTTGTTTGCATGTACCGTACAATGTATATGATCCTGGAATACTCAGAATATTAACATTTTCTGGGACGTCCCTTATCCGATACTCAGTACTGTGCCGACAAACTCTGTGACAATGAAATATAAACGGGTCGTACTATTACCCAGCCGTTGCCCAGCCGCTGCCCAGCCGATTCCCAGCCGATTACCCAGCCGTGACGGCCGTGCCCAGCCGACATATATTCGTTATTTACGGCATTATTCTGAGGAATTACAACTATTAATGCATTCTGTTATAATATTTATACAATTCTGCTTTTATCTAGTATATTTTCAGGTAAATATCGCGTCCTGAGTGGCCCGTATTCGTCGATTCATTCTACCACGCATAAAACTTCGAGAATCAAAGATGGCGGCAGAATTTCAGCATGGGGTGAATGTAAAAACTGGATCGACTCGACATCCTAGGTGTATATCATCTTAGCTGAGGCCATTTCATGTTCCACTACATACTGACCTTAACCATGTTAACAGATCAAGGCTACATGTACACATTGCGAATATTTTAAACCTTTTTTTTTTATTTCAAGCTCCCTGATTCCATCTTAGAAAATTTGACTTTGTGTCACTGAATTTGTAGAGGGTTGACCATTGACCTTGTGGTACTTTGATAAAAGGAAGATGGAATGCTGTTTTGAATATACTGAAGGATTACAATAACCTTACATCTATTCTGTTTTATTCTATCCTCAAAGGTTGACAATGATGAAGGATAGCCTGGCGAGGTACAAAATTACGGCAGAAGAGTATGTTGAAGTGTTTGGGTTGAGAGACAACTCGATAACCCAGAAACTGCATAAAACACTGATGGACAGAGTGGATGGAGGAAAATTACAACCTTATTACAAACACTCCATTTAATATCAGGGATCGAAATATCACCTGCCTACCTGCCGCCAGCAAGTGATTTTGCCTGTGATAAGTGCTAAACCACAGATTTTGAGAGGCGCATGTTGAGTGATTTTGTGGGACTAACTCATCCTCATTAGAAAGCGTGTTTGGGCAGTAATTTAGTATTAAATAATACCAGTATAAGTGTAATTCATTGTAGAAAACAATGGGATATTTCACTTTGCCTGTATTCATTTACATTTTCATGAAATATGTGTGTTGAGTTACAGTTTGAAATTTTCGCCATTTAAGCTTACCCATCAAGACCCTCTGCATTATCTTTTTATAGTAAGTTTCTAAAATCCAGTGGTGGTCAAATCATTTACGTAATAATTTCCCTGTATTCAGAAATGTTTTCTTTCCATTCTACTTCTGAAATATTCAAGGAATGTTGCAAGCATTTCACCCTGATCTACAGAAAGAGCTCTGCATATCACAGTTTTGAAGCTGTGGTGACAGGGGAGATAACCAAATAGAACTGTAATATGCTAGGGAGGAGGTACATGAAAAAATATGATGCCACGAGAGGATGCATCCCAGCATAGCTCCAGTCCATCTAACCATGAGGATTTTACATTGTATATCAATACTCATTTTTACCCCTCGGCCAATTTTGGCCATGGGGTATTGTCGTCTTGTACGTCCGTCTGTTCGTACGTCAGTACGTGAGCGAGATAGACGGAAACGGTTCCACTGGAGAATCCCAAATTTGGTATGCTTGTTTACCTAGTCAAGGACCAGAAGCCTATTGAATTGGGACCTGATTGGGTGAAAACCTTGGTGGCCATCTTTAATTTTATGCAAAATGGATAATGATCCATATCTCGGAAACCATTCAACTGTTCAATACGAAAGTTGGTATACATCATCGATACATCAAGCAACTTTCAATGAATTTCCAAACTGGCTTTTCTGATTAGCTGGAAATCCTGCAGGCCATCTTTAATTTATGCAAAATCGATAATGAAACATTTCTCTGTTACCATTCAATTATTT